>JAAOAM010000099.1:0-237673 GCA_013396015.1 Fusarium mexicanum | reverse complement strand
TTAAGGTTAAAATATATAGATTACTTTCCTTAAATAATAACCTTAGTTTATACCTTAAGGTTAAAAACTTTAGGTTTTACTTACTTTATATAAACCTTTAAGCCTTTAAGGCTATTTACTTTTTACTCTATTTACCTACCTTTTATTATCTATCCTTATACTATAACCTAAGCCTAACCCTATCCCTAAAATACCTAGCAGTAAAGGTTATAGTCTTAAAGTACTATTATTTTAGTATTTATTAATTTTAATTTCATTAGTCTTATTATAGTTTCCTAGTCTTCTAGCTACGCTATTTTATAATATTTAGTTAGATAAAAATGTAAGTATAGTCTTTACACGTAACGTAACCGCTAAGGTTATAATAATATATTTACCAAGTAAAGGATTCTTCTACATAACGAATAACAACGCCATGTCTCGCCATTGCAGCGCAGACATACCGAGCTTCATCACACATCGCATGTGGCCCACAGACAACCACTGTAGTTCCACCAATAGCGTTCTCCAATTCCGTAGTCAAAACTCTCTTTATGTCCATACGCTCACCAACCGAGACATGGGTCTCGATATGGCCCCAGTTAGAGGGTTCACCTTCTTTTTCTTCAGCGGCATCTCCACCTACAATCATACTCTTGACAACATCGACAAGGCCCTTACTTTTGATTCCCCAGTATAGCTTAGTGGTTCCCAGGGGCTTAGCATACATTGACAGGGAGGCTTGGAGAGACGACAGGACGCCAGCAATGCCGACACCACCAGAGATGACGAGGGTATTCGGGTATTCGGTGTTGGGCTCGAAGCGGCTTGTGTCTTCGTGGCCATAAGAGGACTCGATGAGAATGGGGATGGCAATGCCTGTGTCGGCTTTCTTTGCGAGCTTGGCGGTCATACCACGAAGGTTCTGGATGAACAGAGTGATGCCGGGCTTGGTAGTGTTACACTGAACTCGGAGCTGGCGAATGTTGGACATGGCGCCTCCCATCTCTTTAGAGACTGATGCCTCAGTTGGTGAGATTGCGCCCTCATTCTCAGACTGTGTGTGCGAGGCGGAGCTTGGGCTTGGGGACTCTCCATCAAGCTGGCCTTTGCTGCAGTTGACAATTGAGAAAGGATGGTTCTCCCATACGCGCCAGGACAGAGTAGGGAAGTAAGCGAAGCAGTGACCATGAGCATCAACATCAGGGATGTCAATTCGCAGATACTTGTCATCGATGCGAGTGACGTACGCTTTCTTAATACCGTATCTGGAGACACGCAGAATCCTAAGCATTCTCTCAAGGCCCCAAAAAGCAAACGCGATAATGAGCCAGATCTCAAAGCCGCCCTTGTCTTCGTAGAGGAACACAATGTGATACCAAGAGCCTACCAAAGCGCCGATCGTCAAAACTATGTGCGTAATGAGGAAGACCTCATACATGATCTTTCGGATTGGGAGTATTGAGAAAGGGATCAAGGCAGAGAAGGCGACAGTTCCAACAATACCGACATACCAGTAGGGGTATGTAAGGACCAAAGGATACGAGTCTCCCTCAATCATGATTCGAAGCCAAAGAAGGGAATGCAGAGCGACTTGCACGACGCAGATGGTGGCAGTCCATCTGTGGAGGAGAAGGAAGGTTGAGTAAGACCAGTTAGTCAGCCGGAGTAGCACACTGCTACGACCAGCATAGAGGATAACGACGGGAATGTTGGCGAATGCAACGGAACCAGCACGGTTGCCAATATGACGCATCAGCTCATAATGGCGGTCTGGGAAGATGCCGTTAGGAGTGTAGTTAGGGTACCCTGCAAACGTGGCCAGGCAGTTGATGCCAATGAGGTAGATGATAAAAAGAGCTTGACCTCGGGTAGGGACCATACCAATCCCCAGTGTAGCCACGCTGTGCTGCCTACCCCAAGCCGGAGGGTCAATAAAATAGCCGTAAAACTTGCTTCTCCACGAGCTTGGGAGGGGGAGAAAACGAAGCAGGGAGAAACCGATGGGGACCATGACACAAGTCATGAAGGCCAGGATACTATGGATGGTCAGTTTTGTTGGTGTCGCGAGAAAGAGCCACTTACGAGTACATGGACTCGTTCTTGGCTACGGCCTTGTATCCTTTTACACCGTTCATATAGCTCTGATATGTAGTTGTATCGATAGAGATGGTACGGTTAAACACCGTCTCGTCTGGAGACATTGGCTTCGGCGGAGTCGTGGTGTTGACCTGAGCCAAGGCTTCAGGGTAAGACCATCGAATCGTCAAGGCTTCAGAGTCGTAAATCATCTTGACTTCCCAAAAGTACTCAATCTTGTAGATCTTGACAGTCTTGGGGCAATAGCTGTGGATGCAGTATGCGATCGAGGTCAAGTAAGAGGTATCGTTGGCGAAGCATGCCGCTGATGGATATGCAGCTGCTTTCTCCTCTGCTGTCATACCTGCGTACTCAGGACAGTCGAGGTTGTAGGGCATTGCATATGAGCATGCTTGGGCACAGTCTACTGGGTAGTCGTCCCTCCCATAGCCTTCAAGAGGGACCGTGGCTGATGTGCTGGGGATGAAAGAAAGTGCTGACAGCACGATTGCTAATGCCGGCATTGTATTGGAAGACCACATGGTGGCTACTGATCAAAGCTAAGAGAAGAAACGAGATCAGTAAGTGATGATGATCTGAATGACCTTAGAAAAAGAAGTGCTTTAAATTGTGCTGGGCAGATGATTCTTAAGTAGGATCGCAGCCCAATCTGGGTAGAGTGCCTCTTGTTCCCTAAACGGTAATTCTTAACAAAAGACCCATTACAAGATTCCATGGCTGCATTCTAGATCCTTGATCGCCGGATATCGTTCGTCTTGGACAACGGCTATTGGTTTAGTATTAGCAGAGAGAAACCCAGGCCATGGATTTTGTGGCTTGTTGATTAGCATCAGCCTTTGGGGACTGGAAGGGATGGACCATGTTGAAGAGATGGTTTGGCCCCATTTTGTTAAATGCAGGCTTTCCCAGGATCGGAGGGAGACCGAGAGTTTGCGCTTGGTTAGTGTGGTCTCGTGTTTGTGGGCATGGCTCCAGTCAAGTTGTCAACTGTGTCGAGGACTTCAAGTCAATATCCTCAGTAAATTGTTAAAGACAATACTGTCCCTTGGTTACCTCAGTCCGATATTGAATCTTGGTATTAACAAGTGCCCGTCTTGGCAACGTGCCGACATCTCAACTCTTGTCGATATCATTCCTTGGCATCACCCAAGTCCAAGGAACCATCAGGCCTCCATGGAATTCAACCTCATGTCACCATTGGTCACAGTAAGACATGGCGTTCCAGAACCCTTAATTCCGCCCGCCAAAAGCAAAACAGTGACTCAGCGGAATTCTTAATGCAGCCAGGCAAATTTTTCGTTTAGTTGTGCCGAACTGCCGCTGATCAGATAAAGAGAGCTAGTCCCACGAGTTCTAGACCTAAAATGGGAATTTGAACGGATCGCGCGGGGTCCTTGGCTGATTGATAAGATGGATCTGATTGATAAAGCGGACTAGGGTAGGACTAGCATGTGAATGGACTGTGGGACGAGGGCTTGGCGGAGATCCCCGTTAAGAGGTGTAACAAGAGCTTTTTTTTACTGATTTTAGGTAATAGTCTGTGTGATCACCAGCCACTGTCTATGTTTTTCTTCTCCTTGTCACGATAATGATTGCCGATCATCTCTGAGACATGAGATCCATCACATGAAGCTTGATCTTGCCAGACTTGAATTCATTGCACAAGTTGTCAAAGGCTAGTGTAGCCCAGCCGCCTCGGTTAACAACACCTGATATCTCTCCACTACAGCACGACTAACTCAATTAGGCTTACGTGGGAACTTCTCGACCTTCAACGAAATTTTCATCCGCATTTTCGTTACTAATAGCGCTCTAACTTGATTGCCTGCTCCAGACCCCTAGCATTTCGGCTCGGATAGCCGTTTCATTCACGTGGGGGGAACATTCTGGACCATCATAGATAAGGTAAAATAATAACTCTCGCAGTATGCATAACTCTTCTTTGACGGTCGCGTTGCTTTAGTCTAACTCAATATTGGCAAGTCTGTTGGTTAGTAGCCTTCTTGTCAGGCCAGAGGCTGCATTAGATGATTGATCTATGTGCCGAGTTCCGAGATAATGAATAAGGTTATCAGATCATTTACGCCCTACTGGACAGAAAGGTGCCCAAGTGAGGACAGCTTCTCCGCTGATCGTTCGGATCCTCGGGATGTTTCCTGGATGGCGGGCTCATCATTCACGTACTTGAGATGGTGTCACGGTGTATGAGAGGCCGGAGATAATTTATTTCTCGCGCTAGAATCGCTTCCATGCGGTATCGGCCATGTTGCTAGCTCTCCACTTCCATGGGAACCCATGATCAGGGCCTTGAGAGCCAACAGCCGATTTCCTCCGCCAATCCGGTACGCTAGAGCTACATTTCATGGTAATAATTGATAATACATATGACCCGGGAACCAAACTCAATCAATGACTCCCAAGTCCATCAACCATGAGATCAAAACCCGCTGCCCGAAGTCGGCCCACAAATGTCATGCCCAATGTCGATGGCGTCAATAGTCCAGCATCAGTAGGCTCAGTCTTGCTCAATTGATTGATTGACGCTGCAGACTCTACGGCTAAAATTGCCGCCATGTCAACCAGCGCTCCCTTGTAGCTGAACTCAGCCAACGCCACTGGTTCTTTCTTACCAGTCACATACCCAACTGCCTTCCATTCCGCACTCTCCATCTTGCGGCTTTCGTCTCTATCCGGTCCAGATCCTCGATCGAAGGACTTGCCACGGATGAAGGATCTGAACCAAGGCACTGCAAGCAAGAAGATGCCCAGTTTTATGACGATGTGCATGAGAAGTGCGGATATGAGGCCAGTGGCTGGGCTGTATTCTTTGTAAACGAAGTCTTGTCCGTAAATCTTCGGATTCAAGGCTGCTGATCGTTGGACGACAGACTCATTACCCCACGCAACGAAAGATGTTGCTAGATGCCCAAGATATCGGTCGTAACGATGGCTCAGCAGTTCCTTGTTCTTCTTGACCACATGTTTGGGATTTGGCAGCAAGACCGAGGTGTCAGAAGTCAACCAACCACTGACCCCGTAGGTCTCCGCCACGTCAAGAACAGTATGTATGGAACCACCTTGCATCCCAATCATGCTGAGTTTTCCAGAGCATACGATTTCAGATGCTGCTGGCAGTCCTTGCTCTCGTAGATGCCTAGCAATCAACCAAGCCACAAGATCGGATGGAGCACTTGAACCCGAGATAGCCGGGATAATGACAGCGCCTGAATCTTTGGCTGTCTCGTGAAAACTCTGTATCATTTCGGCGATCCATGCAGTCTCGGTACTGAAGTCGACGTAATGGGTACCATTACGAACACATGCGTTAACGACTGGACTTCCATAGCGGTGATATGGCCCGATGCCGTTGATGAGAACTTTTGTTTTCTCACAATGGGCTCGAGGCCTTCAGCGTCGAGTGAGGGAATGATGTAAACGACCGGCTCCAATCGATCGGGATTGATAGCTTGTAGGTCTTGGCGCAGAGCTTCGAGCTTTGAGGCTGAACGACCTGCAATGCACCACCTCGTATTCGTTGTGAAGGTCTTGGCAATGTGCTCTGCGCAGATCGCGGCGGTCCACCCTGTGGCGCCTAGGATTGTTATCTCATGTGATCGAGTGCTCATTGTGTTTGGATGCCTGGTGATCGATCGACCACTGATGTTTGAGATGTCTGTTGATTATATACCAGATTTCGGTCTACTCTTCCTTTCTGTTAAAGTCTTGGTGCCTTCTATTGTGACAGTTATTCATCTTACAAATACATATTGAGCCTTTGGACCCTGCCCCATTTATTGCGCAAAGCTATCCCGTTCGGGAAGCGAATGATAGAGCATGTTCAATTCGGACGAAGGGCGGACGAACCAAATCGAGTAAGCGTTGAGCACTATTATATTCGCGATCACAAGTAATGCAATCAAGATTGAGACTCTGACGACAGGCATATCGTACTAGACTGTAAGGCTACGGAGGCTTCTTTGCAGGTGCCTGATGAAATAAGAGATGCAAAGAAATGGAACCCCACAGTGGGTCTTTGGGCCTGAGCAGCGAATGAGATTGATAAGGCAGGAAGGCTAGGAATTTAACGGCATCGGTACCGACGCCGACGCTACCTGGGTCCAAATCGATGAATGCACAGGTTCGATGATGTAGCGCCGCCTTTACCCCGCAGGAGATAAGCGATTCGGCAGTACACCCGCCCTTGATGTTGGATTACTATGTTTGCTTACCTATACACTCAAGACCTACAACTTGTCAAATTCCTTGGTAACCTGACGGCCTTTGACACCGCTATCCACTCCAGCAATGGACGCAACCAGAGCCCCGGATTCGACACCGCGACCCTCTCGCCGATCTCGCGCGTAAGTCCCACGTGAGATCCCGTAAAGCCTGTTTCTTCTGCTAAACTCCGTGTGCCGGGTTTGACAGATGCAAAGGTTGTCGGGCTGCAAAAGTACGATGTTCGGGGGGTGAGCCGTGCCAACGATGTGTACGGCGGGGCGCCGAATGCATATTCGCTTCCGACAAGGACTTTGTCTCTGTCTCCGAGCGCTATCTACGCGATTTGCAGCAAAGGGTATTCGAGAAAGAACATGGCGTCTCGGCCGAAAGTTCGTCTGAGCCCCAGCAAGCTCCTGTTACATCACCCCGTGGACAGGTAGAGATCCCACGGTCCTCATCCGTGCAGGCGAGAGTTTCCGTCCCGAACCCAACCTCGCCCATTCTCTCGCAGACTCATAACAGTACGAGCGCTTTGCCTCAACGGACAACAACAACTCACTCATCGCCTTTGTTAAAATCTACGCAAGCACACAATAGGTCTCATTTAGGTATGATCTGGCCACAAGCTTAGCTTTCGGCAATTCATGGCATAAATTACAAGAAATTTAGCTAACTCGAGCCTGTAGAACAGCAGACGGGAAGTTTGACACATCCAAGACAACCAGTGACTTCATCGATTTCGCCCATCACTTCATCAATCACGCCTAAGACCCACGGCCATCCTGCTGACGACGAATCCCAAGACGGAGATCAATATCAACGTCCCAGAAATAGCCTCCTTGGGAGTGAATTCGCTTACATTCACGACTCTCAATCATCTCTTTTCCGTACGTTCAGATCATCTAGCAATTATCGCTTCAGTTCTTCTTGCACCAGGAAATTGAGTCCCATTTTGAGCCTGATCGTTGCTAACAATGTACCCGCTTGGCTTTTTAGTGTTTCTTGGGCCCACTTCAACATAGACTTTCTGCCGAAGGGTGTTTACTGTTCTGGAAAATGCTGCCGACAGTCCAGATGCACCTCTAGTACCGTTAAATTTGGATGGAACAGAATTCATCTTACAATGGCAATCGAAGCTTGAAGTAGATGCAGATGACTTGTTACGTTTGCCTCCAATGGATCATGCCCTTTTTCTATATAACACAGTCAAGTTTCGCCTTGGGGAGCTATTTTGCATCATTGACGAACCCAGCTTCCTTGAAATCTTTTACCTCTTTCACAAAACTCCGCTAAGGACTGCGATCGAGCATCGTTTGTGGTTTATCGAGTACCTCCAGATACTTGCCTTAGGTAAGGCACTGACATCTGGTTATGGTAGTACCTCCCGCGAAAACAAGACTCTCAATGGATCGTATCTTGCAGCACGAGCCCTATCACTGTTGCCAGATATTGCAGTCCTCCAAAATAAACGCCCTGCGCTGCTGGCTATGAGGGTTTTGTCTTTATCAGCGTTGTATCTTCACGCTGTTGACATGCGTTCAGCGGCGTACCAATATGTCAGTGCGGATGTTTCCTCCACTCGCTTTGTAAATTCCACAAGACTGACCTAATAACCTAATACACTTGCAGATTGGCCAAGCGTTTCGCCTAGCGCTACATGATGGTCTTCATCGCCGGATACCAAAGGATGTTGGCCCCAAATTGGTAGCTGAATTCAGCAATACCTGGTGGGGTATCTACGTGCTCGACCAAGAGATCTCCGCAGGTCTAGGGTGCCCATCAACGTTGTCGCAAGACTATATTACCACCGAAACGCCAGATTTGTTGTCGTCCGACCATTTGGCAAAGGCACTCAGTCTACGAGTGCGTCTATCTCGACTCGTCTTAACCATAACCAGCTGTATGAGAATGCTACCAACCCCATCATAGTTCCTCTGCATCTGGTATTAATACAAGTTAGGTAGCTATAGTTTCGATCAACAGTCAGCCTCGGATTTTGTACGAGACACAACATCAAATCTGCATAGCCTTGCCGAACTATCCAGAGACATTGACCAAACTATCTCCTTCTATAGGAGCAGCGGTGGCGAACCGCCACAGATGTTTATTAACATAAATCTATCTTATCACTATGTAAGTTAGCATATTAGAACCACGTTCACGAGACATTGCCTGTTGACCACGCGACGAGCTGCTTAGTGCATAGTACTAGCGACCCGTCCACTTGTAATATGGCTACTTACGCGGAACTTCTCTCTGGGGGTTGAACCCCAGTGGCTGACAGGACCTGGCTCTACTCTTATTGAGAAGTCTGGGCAATCAGCTACAGCAATACTTTCGGCACTAGAAGATCTCGCTCAAATTGACATAATAGGTATAGTTGGTTCTTATTCTTACTCTCTAGCTCAAGTTTATTAACAGTCCATTTCAGAAGCCTTTTTACCATTCCATCTCGAATACGCGTTTTCTGCCGCCACGTTGCTCACCATCCTCTCAGCATTCCTACCATCACATATACAAGAGTTTGAATGGCGTCAGTCAGTGGCTGTGATTTTCGAAGCTTTGATGTGCAAGGGAAGCGTAACAGTTGGGCTTCGCAGAACCGAATTAGAGCACCTCGAGACTCTATTGGCCCCGTATAGGAACGAGGAGTCGACTAGCAATAGCTACTATCTGCCAACAGAACCCTCTAGCATAAATCCATCAACAGCGCATAGATTTTGGGGCGGACGAGCCAGCGATGGCCAAGGCCAGGATGACCAGACACAGGTTGTTAGTTGCCCAGATGATACGGGTCTGAGTACTGGTCTGTGGGATTTTGCTGTTTCCCACGTTGGGCTGGAAGAGATAGTTTCATTGGCTCGCGAATTTGAGAACGATGACCCAATCCCTTGGCTATTGTCGCCTGATTTCGTTTAACATTCGTACATCTTGTTTCAGAATAAACCTCACTGCCATGTACTAGATCCCTATGAAGTGTGTCACTCAATCTCATGCAAGGTTTGTATTCGTTCATGAACTACAACTTTCACAACAGCCTGAGACCAAAGGTTTCATTGGCTTGGTTAGCCTATTTCTACGACTCAGATGAAGGAATCTGGCATAGTACACAAAACGAGACAATTCTTGTGATAGACCCAGAGATGATCACAAAAGGGGGATCGTGTGGTCATGCATCCGGCCTCATTGCAATCACTTTTTATCCTTCAGTAGGTAAGTATGCGTGGCTAGATTCTGTCTGCTGATTTAAGCTCTCAGCCACAAGCCTAAACTGCAACTGTGGCGATACACATGATTTAAGGCTATGGCTTATGGGCTCAATTCGCCAGTGGCTGGTTGTAAAGGCGACGATGGTATATAAGATTGTTAGGCAAAATACAATCTAAGCCTATATCTTGGCCAAAATTCTGCTCGGATTAGCTGTTTGCGTTGTGCTCTGGTCCTTAAGCATAACAAGACCCTCCCATCCGCTCTCCTTGGCCATTCGACATTGCCTTTGGTATTCTAATGCGCTTCCAGCATATCGCACGACGCCACGCTTGACTCTACCAGCGTTTCTATTGATACCAGTCATCCAACTATCGACCTCATTAAGAAGAGCACCTTCGCTGCCCTTAACAACGTGGTCATTCCAGTAGTCCGCAGCCTCTTCTGTGGCTTCAATATAGGTAATACCTTTCTCGTAACACGTCTCAAGTATGCTAGTAACGACTTTAACAGAATGCTCAATATTTGGGGTGGCATTGCCAAAAGGTTGGTGAGGTCCAAGGACCATAAACATATTGGGAAACTTGGGTACGGTCATGCCGAGGTATGTTTGGGGCATAAAGTCGAGCCAGGCAGCACGATCGGCCTCGGCCTCGCCGCTCCGAGCCATAAGCGGGATACCGTCCTTACCGCGGAAGTCAATATTGACGAAAGCGCCAGTAATAGCATTGAAACCAGTGGCATAGATAAGCACGTCAAGCTCATATTTAGTGCCATCTTCGAGGGTAATTCCAGTGGGATTAATTTTCTCGATACCGTTAACACTGATGTCGGCGAGGTGGATGTTGGGTTGGTTGTAAACCTCATAGTAACCGCTTTCAAGAGGGACCCGGGTAAGACCGAAACCATGATCCTTAGGAACTAATTTTTCAGCGATTTCTGGGTCACAAACCCGGGCCCGAATTTTATCAGCCATGAAAGTCGAATATAGGTTATTGGCTTCGCGGTTTGTGTAAGTATCAGTGAAGACACTGAGCCACTTGCCCATGCCTGGCTTATTATAAAGGCTTTCCCAAAGCTCAAAGCGCTCTTCAGGAGTAGCCTCGCTGGATTTGCGCTTGTCAGGCAAGTGGATAAAGCCGGTTGGGGAGTCGGAACGCAGCTTGAAGATCTCGGAGTATTTATTTCGCTCTTGAATCATTTCTTCTTCAGAGATAGGGCTGTTGCGGAGAGGTGCAGCCCACATAGCTTGCTTTTGAAAGACGGTCAACGACTTGACCTCGGGAATCTTGGCGAGGGCGGTAATGGTCTGGATGCCAGTTGCGCCAGTGCCGATGATTCCCACGCGCTTACCAGCGACCATGTCACGGTGGCTAATATCTGTCGGCCATCGCGATGTATGAAACGCCTGTCCGCGAAAGTCCTGGATCCCGGGGATAGCAGGTAAAGTAGGGTTCGAGAGGAACCCAAGGCACGAGACGAAGAATCTGGCCGAGTACGAGCGGCCAGTTTGATCAACAAAGATCCACTGACGAGACTCATCGTCAGACCAGCGAGCAGAGACGATGCGGGTGTTGAGCTGGATGTCCCGGCGTAGGTCAAGACGGTCGGCGACAAAGTTGATATACGTGAGGGTGTCTGGCTGAGCCGAGAAGCGTTCCTTCCAGTGCCATTCGTCGAGCAGCTTCTGGTCAAAGGAGAAGGTATATGACAATGACTCAGAATCGAAGCGGGCACCTGGGTAGCGGTTCCAATGCCAGGTGCCGCCTACCGACGGTGCTGAATCTAGCACGCGGATACGCCAGTCGGGAAACCTGGTTCTGATGCTATGGAGGGCGCAGATCCCAGACATCCCAGCGCCTATAATGAGGACATCGTAGGTTTCATCTATTGTATCAGAAGACATCTTTTATTATTTTTGTATGTCTTGAAAGGAAGAAGAGAAACGGTAAAATAATCGATAGATGTTGTTGACTGCAACGATTGTGATCCAGGACCCAATCATGCACGTATAAATATGCCATGAAGGACGCTTCTCCTCGCAAATCGATCCGTCAGTTGTCAACTTAGTGATCGGCCTAGGGGCCGAAACCGGGAAACAACTGAAAGCACTACCAAAGATAACCGCGCCCATCTTGGTCTGATTTTGAAGTGTGTGCGCTGCTGTCATGGAGACCTAAAGGGGTTAGGTGTCGGAGTCGGTGCCGAAACCGATGCCAAGGCAAAGCTAACCTGGCCGAACCCGATCGGGCCGTCGATTACGGGGTCCACTTCCGGGGCATCTCTCAACTCTTCAAGACTGTTGCTCGTGGACCGAGACTAGCAATCTCAGCATTCCTCCCCGATCGTCAATACAGGGAGTGTTTGTCTACTTCCAACGGCTTTTTAAAGATTATCAAAGCCCAAGAGAATCACAATAATAACTGCCACTCGTAACTAATCCTAAACCATCATCTTCAACACAGTATTATGGCTTCCTTCAATAACAACGTGGTACGTGTCACGTACTGCTGTCCCGATACCAAGCTAATTTTTTTTTTTTTTTTTTTAAACAAAACAGATTGCCATTACAGGCGCAGCTAGTGGTATGGGCCTTGCCACCGCCAAGCTGCTCGCGTCCCGCGGTGCCTCGCTCTCGTTGGCCGATCTGAATGAGGTTGCATTGCAAAAGGTTATCTCGACCTTGCCAGGCGGTATTGCAAAACATCTCGGCGTAGCTGTCGATGTCCGTGACGCAGCCTCCGTTGAGACGTGGATTGACAAGACTGTCGAGAAGTTTGGTAAGCTCGATGGCGCCGTCAACATGGCTGGTGTCCTTGGCCCCTCTCACACTTCTATTTTGGACACTACCGAGAAGGATCTCAACTTTGTCATGTCGGTCAACGTCAATGGGGTTTTCAATTGTCTCAAGTCGCAGATCAAAGCTCTTAGGCAAGGTGGTGCTATTGTGAGTCAAAACCTACATTCTGTGTTTTACAGCTTCTTGAACCAGTTTATTAATCTCGTTCCGCCTCAGGTCTCAGCAGCTAGTATCTCTGGCCAGATCGGTCTCCCAAACAGCTCAATCTACTGTGCTAGTAAGGCTGCTGTAATCTCCCTCTCTACTTCCGCCGCCAAGGAGAATGGCCATCTACGCATAAATTGTGTTGCTCCTGGTAGGTTCTATACATGAAAGCCTTAGTAGGGGCTGCCCTGGAGGTCGCTGCTAACTTCTGATGTCCTGCGTTAGGTGTTGTCTATACTCCAATGTCTGCGGACCACGACCCTAAGCGTGTAGAGAATGGCCTGATGGCCAATGCTCAGAGAAAAATGGGTAGTGCCCACGAAGTGGCGACAGTCATTGCGTTCTTGCTGAGTCCGGAAGCTAGCTTCGTAACCGGCGCAGTATACAACATTGATGGCGGGTGGATCACTTCTGGCAAGACTTCGGGTCAGGGTAAACTGTAATAGTACGGGTTTAGTCTACATATGCATATTGACGTTGACGTATTATTTTGTCGTTATGCAGCATCTCCGACTCGAGGTATATGAAAGCTACTATGTATATGACTCTGAACCTCACTCTGCGAGCTAATAAAATCCATCTATGCAAGTCAAAAAGTGTGTCAGATAATGAATGAATGAGCATGACGACATAGGGATGTTTACAGACGTGTGCGAAATTCCGACAAATTACAACTACATGGGTTAGTTGAAAGTCTCTCTATGACTGGCCAGTATTGCCCAATCTTCAGAGACTTCAATGCGCCAATCGCTACTCTTCTTTTCGCCAGCCTTCCCTTCTACTTTCAGTACTCAATTGGATGCCTATCGCTGTTGTTGTCTGGCAGGTTCTTAGTGAAGCTGCCGAAGATAGGGAATAGCCCGAAATTATGACCAGAGTAACGACTGAGGATGGCCAGGGAGGGAGAAGCGCCAAGAACGTAGTCTATACTGTAATTAGACTTAGAGTCGACGGTGTCGCCAAACCAACGAAAGGATAGTCCGCGGACTCTGGAAGGTCTGCATTAGTAACTCACGGAATTGCGACTCGTCGTCATTGGGGGCGAGTTTGCTATGATCTGAGCGTAGGACGCTTGGAAATACCTATAGAATCACAGCTAGTGTAGCCGCAGCCTGTGGGGCACAAGGTTAGTAGGTTGGTCTTACAGTCGGTCTCAAAGGAGAGACCCGTATGAAGGGTATATGTGATAGGTATACCACGCAGCGTCACTGTTTCCTCATCGCTGACGTGGGCGAAAAATCAGACCTTGGCTACGAGATCTGAAATGATCTCGGGGACCCGTAGAGGGCTAGAGACCCTCAGAAGCCTTTGGCCCAGACGAAGTCGATTAGGGTTATACGATTTTTTATCCAATGTTTGGGCTGAAAACTACTATCTTCTGTAAGTGCGTTTAACTCCGTATAGATGTGGCCCCGGTGATCAGCTGGCGTAGACTGATAGCGTTCTAGGGATAGTGGTCCCGTGGAGACGACCGAGTTCAGATAACCTTGATAGCCTTTAAATAAGCCAATTAACGAAGTGCGGGGAAATTCCCACTTCTATCCCCCATATGATCACGCTGTTGCTTTTCTTATCTTGCTTCGACGTGAAATGGGGCTCCTGTACTGGCCTCATGCGGTATTGGCCCACGCTTCGGCCTCGGAAACGACATGGTCGCCTTGCCTCCACACTCCCTGCCTTCTGGATCCCATTTGATTATTTAGGAGTACCATGATGGAAGCCAATCGTGATTGGTGTCAATCATAGCCATGCACTCATCGCCAGCGGTGACACCTGGGAGCACTGCTCTCACCATCACAAAATGCACAGAGATTCTGTCGCAAGACTCAACTACGCACGATCTCAGAGATCTTTTGAGACGAATGTATTTATAAATATTACTCCCATTTTGCGGCTGATACACAAGTCAAGTCTACCAAATCTTGCCTCGGCCTTTCCTATCCAGGCTTCCACAGGGGTTTTGTCATACAACGACAGGCATAGCAATGTACTGTTGGACGTTGATAACAGATTGAGATATCAGCAAATGATGCAGTCACAATCTTACCCTTCCATCAATATATTAAGGACGATGGACTTTCACTTTGATAGAAGCATGTAATTACAATCAAATCCAGTTTACTGGTACTTTTACTAACAGTACTGGTCTTAGTTGCGATACCATGTGGCTCGAAACATGCCACGGGCTGGGTTAGGGTCAAGCGTCGGAGTACGGACCGTCGGCCGATAGCCACTACCAACCAATAAGAGCAACAAATCAAGTCTATTTCTCTTACCCCGGATCATTTCTCCGCATGTGGGAACCCCCTTGCTTCCTATATAGTGGCGGGCATTGTGTTTGCACTCTTGTCTTTTGTAAATCTTCATCTCCCAACTCATTATCAACCTCATTATTCCTCGATTTCGTTAAATAACTCGGCAATGAATCAGGATTTCGGAAAAGGCCTGGATATGAAGCAGGCCGAGTCTTGTGACACCGGAGGAATGCTCAGGCCCGTTGAGTCAGTGGCCCAAGGCACCGTTTTCCAGGCTCAGCAGCTTCAACGCCGGCTGAACAACAGACAGATCCAACTCATTGCAATAGGTTAGAATGAACTATTGTTTGGATCCTGCTGTGGCTTGTACTGATTCTCTTCTCAATACAGGTGGTTCGATCGGTACGGGGCTATTCATCAGCATCGGCAGTGGCCTACACTCATCAGGACCTACAGGTCTTCTCCTGGCATTCATCTTCTACTGCTTCTTTGTTGGTCTGGTGAACAATGGCATGGCCGAGATAATGACCCAGTATCCCGTTGCTGGGGGTTTTATTTCCCTCGCTGGTCACTTTGTGGATGACGCCTTTGGCTTCGCCGCGGGATGGAACTTCTTCATTTACGAAGCTCTTGTCATTCCCTTCGAGATTAGTGCCTTGGCCATTGTAGTGCAATATTGGAGTCACGATGTTCCAGTGTGGGCTATGTGTCTAGCATGTGTTATCCTCTATACACTCATCAATTGCTTGGTCGTCAACGCGTATGGAGAAGCTGAGTTCTGGTTGTCCAGTGGCAAGGTCATTCTTGTCTTGGCTCTATTCTTTTTCGCATTCATCACCATGGTTGGTGGAAATCCCGAGGGCGATGCGTACGGTTTCCGTTATTGGAATCATCCTGGAGCTTTCGCGGTAAGTTGCAACGTTTTTCTCTTAGGACAACTACCTTGGAGAAGCATTAGCTGACTGTCTTATCCAGGAGGAACGGACTACCGGATCTCTGGGTTGGTTTGAGGGATTTCTCGCTGCTCTTTGGGTTGCTTCATTCTGCATTGTCGGCCCAGAGTACATCTCCCTTATCGCCGCCGAGTCGAAACATCCCCGAAAGTACATTAAAGCCGCATACAAAACCATCTATATCCGATTTTTTCTCTTCTTTATTGGGAGTGCCATTGCAGTTGGCATCGTGATTCCATCTAATGACGAGACACTTACTGACATCCTGATTGGCAACGGATCAGGTGGCGGTACAGCTGCAGCTTCGCCATATGTCATCGCTATGAAGAACATGGGAGTAAGTAATCATCGCGATGCATAACAAGAGCTTCAAGTATACGATCAAATTTGAGCTGACGATGTTCATATAGATCGATGTTTTCCCACACATCGTCAACTCTCTTCTTGTTACATCAATCTTCTCCGCTGGTAATACATACGTTTATTGCGCCTCGCGAAGTCTATACAGTCTGGCACTCGAAGGTCGGGCACCTGCGTTCTTTAAAACATGTACGAAACAAGGGGTGCCGATCTACGCTCTTGCGTTGACCATGGCGTTTGCATGCCTTGGATTTCTCCAACAGAGTAAGGATGGAGCCCGAGTTCTCAGCATTTTGGTCAATTTGGTAAGCCTTCAATCTTAATGCCATACTCCTAGAGTGTAAGGGAGTGACTAAATCGAATTTCCTAGGTTACTGGCGGGGCTTTCATGAACTATCTGGTCATGTCGATTACGTATGTTTTCTACCACCGAGTCACAAAGGTACAAGGTATAGACCGTAAGAGTTTACCTTACTATGGATGGGGTCAACCATACTGTAAGTTCTAGAACCCCCGATAGAATCTTCATGGAAGTGTCTCAGCACTAATACAAAAACCCTGGCAGGTGGTTATGCCGCTAGCCTCTTCTTCACTCTTGTTATCGGCGCGTTTGGATACACATCCTTCAGCCCTTTCAACGTCGAGGCGTTCTTCGGTTGCTACACAATGACCATTCTTTCTATCCTTCTTTTCATCTTCTGGAAAACTTTCAAGAGAACCTCTTTCCATGATCCGAAGGCCGTTGACTTGGTTTGGGAGTCTCCACAAGTGGATACCTATGAAGCTGAAACGATGGAAGAGTCATCAACCTTCTGGGCCGAGATGGTGGACATGTTCATGTTCCGGAACTTCAGGCGAAGCTAGAGGCAGTGAGGCACATGCGCCTTGACTCAGCCCTTCGTTAAGCTGTATATACAATGCCTAAACCAACTGTGATAACAGATAGTTGACTACTCTTTAGTCCTTCAGAATACTCCTCAAGATCACCCAGATTAACAAGACCTGCTTGTAGCTATGGACTATCTGAATATTCTCCTCTTTCAGGTAAATACCAGCTTAAGCCCTTTAAAAGCAGCGCCTAGGGCAGTGATCGAAACATGCCCCTGACCCGGAAACCAAACCCATCGCCAGGCGAATGTTGACCAGGCTTATATCTAACATCCGATTTAGGAGTTACCACCAGGATTGACATCGGAACTCGGACGACAATCGGACTTGCGACATCCCATCAGGCGACGACGCGATAGGGGGACTAAGTCCAAGGAATGCCCCAAAACCGTCATTTAACCCGGTTAACTAGAGTCCCAAGTGGCCGGGTAATACATCCGCATTTGTCGATAACTTTAAGAGTACTTTTCATGTCGCTGCCCGAGCTATCCTTTTTCGCCCTTTGCTCTTGTTCATAGGCTTGGCCTAATTCTAATGTATACTAAGAGAACTTACCTCTATATATCTCGAAGAACAACTGAAGGTAGATCGGTTAAAATTAATATGCTTATTACTTATAAAATATAAATTATTCTCTTCTTTTCTTTATTATTTATTTATTAGATAAGATAGATAATTTAGTTACTAATTCATAACTACGTTAAGTGGGTTGCTAATGCCAGCACTAATCACGCAAGCTATCACGCAAATGCCGAGCTTTATGGCATTATGGCGACTTGGCGCTATAATCTACCGACTGCACTTAATTATGTCAAGTCTAGACCCATATTTAAGGTAGCCCCAACCAGCCGTACAGCCACTTCTCCCGAAAATGCTATGATTGAGCTTTATCTCATCACGCAATAGCTACTACCCGGATAACACGGCACGGTTCTCCCTCGCCATTTCGAGCTCGAATAGCAAACCCAAAAACGCGGATATGGACTAGACAAGATATATAAAATAAGGCTTTCCACAGTAGCTGTTACCTTAGACCAGAGACATCCAGAGTTCAATGAAATAGTAGTTCAAAATGTCCAAAGACGGCCTCGAAGAATCCTATCCTGCTGGAGAGTTCGCTACACAGTCTCCCAATCGTCAAAGATGGTATCACCTCTTTGGCAAAGATGTCAGTCACGTACCAGTCGACGAAGGCTACTCAACAGGCTCAGAGACTGCATCCCTACAAAGTGACTTGGTCAACAACCATCACAATGTATTTGCTGCTCCTGAAGCCACAGACATCTACAAGATCGTAGATGGCTTTGAAGGTGCCCACCGCTTCGAGCCTTCTGCAACTTGGGAAGCTCACGAGGAGGAGAAGCTGGTCAGGCGGGTATGTCGCTCACGTTGTGTGTTTTCACGTACCAGAAATACTAATCTCGATGGTAGCTTGACTGGTATATCGCACTTCCTGCCTGCATCATGTTTTTTGCTCTCCAGCTGGACCGTGGCAATATTGTTCAAGCTCTTTCGGATGGCATGCTAAGTAAGCTCACAGCCGATAATCAGTTTTGTATGCTACCAGTGCTAATTTCGAATAGCTGATCTCGGTCTTACGACAAACGATTACAATAATGGCATGACCATATTCTACTGTTCGTTCTTATTCGCAGAACTCCCCTCACAAGTCATTGGAAAAAAGCTTGGACCCGACGTCTGGATCCCCATCCAGATGGTTCTATGGAGTGTCGTGGCAATGTCGCAAGCCGCACTTCAAGGAAAGACAAGCTTCTTTATTTGTCGCTGGTTGCTTGGAATGCTCGAAGGAGGTAAATATTAATTAACACCGGGTGCCTGTCGTTACGAACCCCTTACTTACATACTTCAAGGATTCATCCCTGACACCATTCTCTATCTTTCGTATTTCTACAAGAATGTTGAGCTTCCCAGACGCCTAAGTTGGTTTTGGACATCATACCAAGGCACACAGATCGTTGGTGCCTTTTTGGCATACGGTATTCTCCACCTTAGGGGCCACAGTGGGTTGCATGAGGGTTGGAGATATCTCTTCTTAATTGAGGGCTCTTTTACTGCACTGATTGGTATACTGACCTTCCTCTACCTACCACCGTCGCCTACTCAGACGGCTCGCACGGGCTGGAAAGGCTTACTGCGACCCAAGGCTGGATGGTTCTCTGAACGCGAAGAGATCATCATGGTCACACGAGTTCTTCGGGATGATCCTGGCAAGGCTACGATGCACAATCGTCAGGGCTTGACAGGCAGCCTGATTTGGGAAGCCCTCACTGACTACCACATGTGGCCTATCTACCTCATCGGTCTGTCTTGGGGTATTCCTAACTCGCCTCCTCAAGCATATATCACACTCACTTGCAAGGCTCTTGGTTTTGATACTTTCCATACCAACCTTCTTACCATCCCGGCATACTCCTTGTTCATTATCCAGCTACTGTTCTGGACTTGGGTATCCGAGAGAATCAATCAGCGGGTTCTCCTCGGTATCGTCGGCCAACTGTGGATCTTGCCAATGTTGGTCTCCCTGGTCGCTTTGCCTCCCATCTTCCCGGGTTGGAAATGGATAAAGTGGACTCTCTCTACGCTTCTTGTTGGCGCTCCCTATCCTCATGCCATCCTTGTGGCCTTGACGTCTCGCAACGCCGGTTCCGTCCGCACTCGTACTGTTGGCTCCTCGCTTTATAACATGAGTGTTCAAATGTCGAGCATTATATCTTCCCAGATCTACCGCAAGAACGACGCACCATATTATTACACTGGGAACAAAGCACTTCTTGGCGTCGTGGGTTGGAATATTTTGGTCTATATCCTTATCAAGGTCTACTATGTCAAGGAAAACAACAAAAGAGATAAGATCTGGGAAGGCATGAGCAGGGAAGAGAGAATTAGCTACCTCAAGACAACAACTGACAAGGGAAACAAGAGGTTGGATTTCAGGTTTGCTTCTTAATTTCTACTAAAAGCTATTAGCGCTATTAGCTTATAGTCCAAGCAACGGTTTAGAGAGGTTATTGTTAAGCTCATTAATTGATTTTATTTGGGGCTATTGTATGGCAGGGAGGATACTATCTGAACTACTTTTATGAGAGTTTTGTTTTATATTATTAGGCCGAATAGCTGATGCTCGAATCGCGCACCTTATCTTAGGTATGGAAACGAAGGTTAAAAGAACTGCGCTAACGTGGCCTGATATGTTCAGATGACGGGAGATGCCCCTTATACTAGCAAAGGAATCCTTAATTAACACAATTCTCTTGAAGTTCATCCCCCACGCAATGTTCTAGGAATTTTTAATTTGTCCCACAGATTATAAGTATATTGAGCTATATTTATTCTATGGCTATTGAACAGCGTTGACAAAACTTGGGTGACGTCTATCAAGAACTGTATCAATATATCATACTTCTCAGACTTACGCGCCATTTCCATTATAGGCAATCAGGTTAGGGCTACCCGATAGGGTACCAGTAATCTTTCCGGAAGTTCCAAGAGCCTTAATTCGGCTTGCGACGGAAGCAGGCGTAGTAAGACCTTCAAGAGCCTTCAGATACAGGGCGAGACCAGCTACATGAGGAGAAGCCATTGAAGTACCACTAATAGAGTTAGTGGCGCTGTTGGATCCGATCCATGCAGACAGAACGCTTTGACCGGGAGCAAAGATATCGACACCAGAGCCTTTTCATAGTTAGTCAGTCACTTTTAAGTTCTAAAAGGGAAAGAGATCAGCATACCGTAGTTGGTAAATGAAGTAGGTTTCCAGGCAGAGGTGAGAGCAGCAACAGTGATGGCGTTGGCTGCATTGGCAGGGGACTGACTGGATACGGGCAGCGGGTTTCCATTCTCATCGCCGTTTCCGGCGGCGACAACAGAGAGGACCCCAGAGTTGTATGCAGCGTCAATAGCAGTTACCCAAGCTTGAGACGCATCACCACCTAAATTATCCGTTAGTGGAATGACTATGAGACGGAAGGATGAACCATACCAAGGGAAAGGTTGATAACGGCCTTGCCGGCACGGCCCTTGGAGGTGATATCGTTCACAGCCCAGTTGAAACCAGCGAGTACACCAGAATCGGTTCCCTCTGCTCCCTGGAAAACCTTGACGGAGACAATGTTCGCCTATCCAAGTTAGCAGGAATTTCTCAATACAAAGCCGCGCGTACTGACCTTTTTAGCAACACCATAGGTAGAGCCGGCGATAGTGCCAGAAACATGGGTACCGTGTCCAAGAGTGTCAGTGTTAGCTCCAGAAAAGATACTGTATCCTGCGACGGCGCGGCCACCGAACTGTGAGTGAGAAATCAAAACACCGCTGTCGACAACATAAGCGTAAGTGCCCTCGCCAGCAGAGGTATCATAGATGTAGCTGGTGGAACCGGAAGTGCGGTGGGAGATTGTTCCAAGACCCCAGGGAGCTCCCGATTGGGTGGTCAGGGCCCTATCAGACAGTTCGTTGGATGGCTCGAAGCTGAGCTTAACAACCTTGTCAGGTTCGACGAAAGCAACCTTGTCTCTTGTAAGCAGAAGTCTTGGGTTTCATCGTTCAAGCTTACCTCGGGGCTGGCCTCGATTTCCTTGATGGTGTCCTCATCGAACTGTCCAGCATAGGCATTCCAGTTTTTGATGTTGAAGGTATGTTCAATACCTGCAGTGTCACGCTTAGAAAGGCTGCGGCGATGGACATCACCAACCCACTGAAGGTGAGACTCAACCTTGGCAGAGGAAGCAGAAGACTTGAGGGTGACAATATATTTCCCAGGGATCACGTCTGCGCCCTTGCTGGGTGCAGTGGGAGCAGCAAGAGCAGCAGGTAACAAAGCTCCCAAATAGAGGGCGAGGCGAACGAGACTAGCCATCGTTGACAGAGAGAGAAAAGTAATTGGAGAAGTGGTGATGGAGTTGATAACGAGAATGGATATTCGGGGCCCAATGGCTACGATTTATAGTTATGTGAAGACTATCATACAACGGTTTCTAGTTGCCGTTCCCATTTCTTGGCAGACTGAGTTATTGGCGGGATATATTGCGCAATAGGTTCAGGACTGGGTCTTGGCTATCTGACTTGGCACAGCTTCCTAAATAGTCTATTGGCCGATGCACCCCAGAATGGAAGGTCGCACTTTTCAAGAGATCAACAAAGGAACTATTGTTAAAAGACCACGGAGAACCGACATAGCCTTAAGCAACGTATCATCTTTCGCAATTATAGTCTCGGAGTGCGTTGTACTTAACCTGATCGACAGACAGCTATTGGGTCATTTAGCCGCCGAGAGGTTTAGAAGTGATGAAAGTGGAGTTTACATATCGGACTGTAGCCAAAATAGACAGTAATGCTACAGGGGTGTAAAATAACAAGTAAGCTTATCAGTAAACAAGTAAGCTTATCAGGATTAAGTATACCGGATCAACCATTCCTGAACTGGCCAAATGCGTGGTAACGCGGGGCTTACATTCACCTGAAGACTTAGCGCCTTCGCCTAATGGCATGGACTTAAGGGAAGGGTGTAGATCTTATCTACTAGAAAAGGATTCAACACATAGCAGATAAGGTCCAGGTTGCCACTTTTCGCAATCAGATAGCTGGTAATACCAGTATATGCATCCCACAGACCTAGCTTGTAGTTGACTGGAAATTGGGGGAGGTCTTTCTCTGGGAATATGTCCAGGAGCTCATAGATCCTATCTCGTGGGTTATGACAGTGGAGTCCTCGGCCCGAAGCCTACCAGGCTTGCCCGCTGTGGGCGGCTGATGTATCCGAAGTCTCTTTCCAGCTTTTCCATATGCAATCGCTGAATTCTGACCCCCTCTAGACGTTCTCCAGCTCCCTTTTGAGCTCCTGGATCAAATCGAAAGGTTAGGTCCTGCCAAAGCATGCATTTCATGTCTTCAAGCTTATCGTAAATCTCTGGAGATAATATCCTCTCCGAGTCCCAAAAAACGTACCCAAGTTGCCGCACGCCTGAATAGCGACCGCCCGTGGTGGTGATTGGCTTATACATTATCTCGCCGCCCTCAACTGTGTTGAATATGAGATATCCAAGGTTGCTGCGCAATGAATCATTCTTCAAAGTTGCCGTTTCTTCACATTGGTGGTCAGGTGTCCACGTTGGCGAATATCTCAGAGCTTCTGGTAAAAACTCGCGGGAATATTGGCAGTTTGACCGAATCAACTCAGATCGTCCTTTTCCAGCAGTATAAAGATCGTAGATAAAATCTAGACCCAATGAAGTCATATAGCTAATATTATCCGAAGAACGGTACCTACCCTCTTTTGAAAACAACGAAAGACTAGTTTGATCCAGTGCCGTAAGTTCGACAAGGCTATCCCGCTCGAGCTTCCTTTCCACCTTATTCTTTGTCTCTTTCTCTGCTTCTGATTCGGGTTCAGAGAGCAAAAGCCATGCATGTCTCGCATAGTTGTTAACAGTAGACATGAACTGACTCTCAAGCTCGTCGATGTAGTCCCTTATCATAAGGGTGACGTATAGCTCGACGCAAGCTATCTCTTCCACTTCCCAAGGTGAGAGACGACTTATGAAGAGATCGAATTGCTCCATAGAAGAGAACTCATCGTTTGCCGAAACCGTTTCGACGGGAATAGAATTGTCAGCTGGAAAGACGCGACAGTAGATCTCAAATCGGAGAAACGCCCTCTGTAGTCGTATGCATTCTGTTGAAGTGGGGATAAGAATCGAGTCGACAAAGCCAAGCCGGTACATATACTCCGTATAACAGGAAATCAGGAATGTCACTCGGTTGTAGAGTCGGCAAAGCAACATAAGCTCTGCTTTTCCGGTAGGGAAATCGAAAGACCAAGAGGGATCAAAATAGTTTTCAAGAAACTCAGGTACTGTAATCTTAGTTGCTGGTGAGGGACTTTGTAGGAGAGCAAAAAGATGCTCCCAGTTGACCGTCGGTAAAGCATTTCGAATTACGGATGACAGAAAAGCCTGGGGTGTTTCGGAGAAAACCCGCAAGCATAACGGCGACGCTGATATCATATCATGGAGCCCGCGAGGTGAGTCGACATTTTGTAGGATGAGAGAGACAAGTTCGGGCGCCAAATTCTCTAGCGCCATCTTGAGGACCGAAGGATAGACGATCAAAGCCACCTTGTTTGGTTTGCTAAGTTTTCACCTACGCTGACATATAAAGATTCCGCAATCTGACATAAGAACGAGGAAAACGCAGCGATTCGAGCTGATCCTTCAGCGTCACGTGGCAGATGAGGGGAAGATAAGTGAGGCTGCCGCATCAATACTAGCGTTAGTGAACGTCTGTAGCGGCATGGGCGGAAAGGATGATCAAGGTAATATGAACCACATAACAGAAAGATAACAAAAAGATACAAAGGACTATTTCTTTATATCTACATCCACTGCTTGTTTCCAAACTTCGAAACAAAAGCCCCACTACTACCTTTCTCCAAGGAGGCCTCATTCATGACTTTCAAGACAGCTTTGGCCGAGTCAACAGTGGCGCTGGGGCCCTTGAACTCCGGGGCATAATTGACAAACTTTCTCCCGAGCCTATCTACCTTTTCTTTCTGCTCTTCGGTCACTGTGCAGCGTCAGCATTCTCCAGCATTGTAAGCGTCACTGCTACTTACGCTCTCCTTCAAAACCACTATCGACACTTCCAGGACAGATACTCATGAAAAGAACCCCTTCTCTAGCATAGCGAGCAGCGAACTTAGCGGTGAGAACGCTTGTCCCTGCTTTGCTGATGGCGTATGCAGGACCTGGCTCAATTTCAAACTGGCGAATGAAATCAATGTCGGACATGCCGGACGAGATGGCAATGACCTTCTTGCCTTGTCCTTTGAGAACAAGGGGGATAAATAGGTTGAACAGATGGAAGTTCCCAATTACGTTGACGTTGAATGAGTTTCGGAGATCTTTGACCAGATGTTCGGGGTCTTTGGCTCTGTTACATTATGAGATGTCATTTCCATAAAGCCATAACACGGACAAGTCAAGGATTCGACCTACAGTACATCAACAGCATCCCATTGGGACCACAATGGGATGAGACCTGCATTCGCGACGATGAAGTCGAGGGAACCTCCAGCAATCTCCGAGACGGCCTCAACGGTATCCTACATACTGGTCAGCGCAATGTGAAATGATTTCAAGTGAGACGTTAAACCTTCAATGCATGGTAGTTGGTGATATCCGCTTCAAGGGTATAGACGTTATTTGGAGAACCAAGTTCTTCAGCAAGCTTCTTGTCAGAAGCCACTTTGTTGCGGACTAGACCGATGACAGTATTATTGGGGTCGCTGGAGAGTACTTGGATAAAGCCGAACTGAGAGGAGCGGGGTCAGTTGCAGGGTAGCTATAACGAGAAAGGACCTAGTCAGACTTACGCCAAGACCACGCGATGCTCCTGTTACTAAATAAGAAGGCATAATGATCAAAGTGTTTGTCAAGATAGGAGACGGACGTTGGGGTTTTGATGGTCAGGAACGGTAAATTTCTCTAGATAAAGGTAATATTCTTTTCCAAAACCGCGTTTACATATAAATGTGTCGAACGTGAAATAACAATTGCCGAGTAGACTGATGATAAATCATGTCTGCTCTGTTATTTAAATTAAACCTCCCGAACCCCCTAGCTTGCGCAAAACTTACCCTATGAAGTATCCCAACACAAGCCTCATTAATAATGCTGATGAGTTCAGTCTGGTGCTTCCTTCTTACGTCCCTGATCTGATTTTAAGGTTCCACTCCTGGCGCGACAGCCAAGACACGCGCAACGCTAACCCCATTTATCACCATGCCCAGACTTTTATACCGAGTTATAACTAGGGCTGTTATAGAATGATTTCGTAATTACAAAGCAAAGCCAAATACCGTTAAATATAAAACAATTAAAGATGCCATGTAAATTAGATTCTTGGTATTTGTATCAAGTAAAGAACATGCCTACTTAGCACTGCTCTTGAACAATGCTTTTTGCCCAGTCCGGGTGCAGTTAGGTCATGGTAGCGCGGGGGTGACCGAGCAGGTTGGCACCTGGCTGGTCGAACCTTAAGCAGAGATAGCGCAATAAAAGTCTATATAAAGTAGGTGCTTAGCACCATTTTGTCTATTGTCCTCGTAACCAGAGCCTGCCAAATTCACTATTGCTACCACTTCATCTTATACCTCCCTATCCTTTCTTAATAAGTAACGAATGTCTCAAGGCATATATGTGCTTATTACCGGCTGCAACCGCGGTATGTTCTCTCAACGCAACGTATTCTGTTTCTATTCATCTAATCACGTGTCCAGGCATTGGAAGAGGCCTTTTTGACAAATACATCGCTCGCCCGGACCATGTAGTCGTCGCCGCTGTTCGTGATCCAACAGCTAAAAGCTCAGAGGAATTGTTGCATGCCACTAAGGGCACTGGCAGCAGATGCATCCTGGTAAAGATTGATAGTGCTTCCGAGACTGACGCTCTGGCAGCCATGAGCAATTTGAAGCGAGAACACGGGATTAAGAAGCTTGATCTTGTCATTGCTAATGCCGGGATCTCCAAGTACTTCGGCACAGCAGAGGTGACCCCAGTCAAGGAAATGATAGATCATTTCAAGATCAATACCGTGGCACCACTACTGTTATTCCAAGCAACCTGGCCCCTCCTCCACACCGCGAAAGCACCAAAGTTCGTATCAATCTCCTCAGGTGCAGGGAGCCTTGGATTCATGGAAAATCTGAAGGTCGAGAATACGGCATATGGCTCTTCTAAAGCAGCTCTTAACTTCATCACGAGGAGAATACACTTTGAGAACCAGCATCTAGTGGCTTTCAGTATCAACCCTGGATGGCTTCAGACTGATGTAAGCAAGCCCCGGTCACTCTGGTTGTGTCTCGATCTGACTCATAATAGCTTGGGAATCATGCTGCACAAAGTTCAGGGCTATCAGCGGCTCCTGTGTCGGTACAGGATGGTGTCAATGGAATTGTCAGTGTTATAGATAGCGCCACAAGGGATGCGACATCGGGGAGGTTTCTTTCGTGGGAAAACAAGGAGATCCCTTGGTAAAATGCGGTATAAATAGGTATTCAGACCAGAGTATAGTTTATCCCGACAACTTGATACATAAGATACTAGATATTGATAGAAAAATAGTGCTGTTATACTCAAAGAAGCGACTTGACCGAATCAATGACTGTCTTCTTATATGGTATCCAATCGATTCCAAGAATTGTGTTTGCCCGAGTGGCATTATAGCCAAAGGAATCTAGAGCTGGGTTTGGGTCGCCTCCTTTATTGGCCTCATCCGGTAGCCTATCTCGTAGATCCGGGAAGTTCTCATACAGAATTCCATATAACTCCTGGTTACTGTAATACCCAGCGGTGACAAAGATGCGCTTGTCAGCTGCCTCTTCCGTCTCTACAGCCTTGACATGGGCCAATGCTACGTCACGGACGTCAACCCAGAGAGGTAGTTGAGTTGGAGGAAGGCCGCTCTTATGCTTCCCGTTGATGATATCAGCCAGTAGCTGGTTGGATGTGTTAACGGAGTCGAGAGACTTGACTGGGTACTTGACCGGACCGTAGACCATCGGAGGACAAATAGTGGTAAGAGAGAAATCAGGTTTCTTATCGGACATGAAATCCCAAGCAGCCTTCTCAGCAAATGCTTTGGATGCAGCGTAGGCAAGCCCCGGGTTAGAGTAAGCATCTTCCATAGTAAGAGGACTCCAATCGGCCTCAGTGTACGTCTTCTTCGCACCGGTGAACGACAGCTTAGGGTCCAGGATCGCAGCAAAGGATGACGTCAACGCAACTCGTCGAACGGAGGGACAAGTCTTGTGAAGAGCATCAAGCACTGAAGTTGTGCCGAGGACAGCGGGATCGATCAAATCCTTTTTGGCGTCTGTGATATTGTAGTGGAACTAGACAAAAAGGGTTATTCTCAGAAGCTTGGAGGGTAGTCACGAATTCGCCATTGACTCACAGGACTGGCGATGTGAATGGCCGCTTCGAGGCCATATCCACCCAAACCTTGGAAGGCATCTTTGGCAGCAATATCGGGGACGATAGCAAAGTCTAGCTTGTCTTCACCAACGCCTTGAAACTCATTGCGGATGGACTGGGCCTTTTGCTCTGAGCGAACAGTAGTCACGACGCTATGGCCACGTTTCAGAAGGACATCAATCACATGTCCAGCAACGAAGCCGGTGCCACCTACACCGCGCGTTAACCACTAAGACAGGTTTTGTGAAATACTCAGTTAGACAGACCTGTGACGAGAATTCGAGTCATTGTCAGTGAGACGGGATAATATTACAGCTTGGCGATGATTGAAGAAGTTGATGGTTGTAACTCAGGCTCCTGCAAGGCGTGTCAGACTTAAGTACATGTCATGATACAGCAATTAATCATGTGTCTAGACCCATTCCGGCCTTCGGTTTGAAGGAAATGCCGAGATGGAGCATCCATTTCACCTTTGAATACTAATAAGCTTTTTCGAACCCATGACTAGCCTCAACGAGACTACCCTCGGCCCGATTCTCTTTTGGTGGTAATTTGGGCAGACTTGTTTACGAATACTCGTATTGGATGGACTTAAACCTAATGTCCGGACTCATGTAATTAGCTTGCAGACTGTCTTATGCTGCTGTTGCATAGCATCCGGCCATTGCCCAAATAGTCCAATAGTCTATATCCAGTCGTTTCTTCGACAAGTCAAGCACATCCCTCGCTATCCGCATATTACCCCTCTCTGCCATGTGCTCTAGTATTCTCCAAATCCATTCCTGCACGGAAGTGTCTGTTGACAGCTGAGCAGCTTGATAAAGAGGTGCCATTAGTATCCTGCACTCTAGCTTCTGCATCTGCGTGAAAAGCTCGGAATTCTGTGGCCGGGCTTGTGGCATGATGCAGTGCGTAACTGAGCGACATATCTGCTTCGCGATCTTATTGATCACATCACCGTTGTGCTCGTGGAATCTGCCCCTTAACAATCCTTCCATCTCTAAACGCATCATCCTTATAGCGTTATGTAGTTGCATTGTGAAGTGGTTCGGGTAGACATCGTATTCTCCGTCCAAGGTTTGCCAATCGCTCCAGAAGATCGTAACAGGCCCGCAAGACCTTTCCAACGAGTCTGCAAGATACTCTAGCCTGTAGTTTATGTCGAGAACCGTCTCATTCATCTTGCTGCCGTCTACCATGACCCCGTTTGTCATCGAAGCCCTCAGGTTGACAATATCCACTAGGATTCTCATGTAATCCCACTTACTATCCATGATCAGCCCTGAAAGATCAGTCCAGACAGCGACTTGCGAGTCAGTGATAGGGGTTTTGGTTATTCCACAACTAATGATGAATTGTGACAGAATGTTTCTGGCGATTTGAGTTGATAAAGCACTTGCAAAGTTCAACTTTCCTCGTGACTCGATGATTGACATTGCCCCTCGGATATGGGTCATTGAAGACGCTGGCATGCCAAGACTAGGCGCTGTCAGCTTCTCAAAAAGATCAAGAAGTATTATTGACTGCAGAATGTCATCACCAATCAACACGTTCGGCTCGTACAGCGAATACCTGAGATTCCCTATGGCAGCCGAATATCTGTTCAAGGCGGTGCTGATTAGTTCCCGGCTGTCGAACTGTACTGCCGAGAACGCAAGGCTGACTGCATTCACACTGTATGCAAGGTGTTTTGAGATTGGGGCCTGGTTGTATAACGGCGGGAGACAGGAGCAACTCCGTGATAAGCCGGTAACGTAGAGCAGGAAAAAAGTATTTCTGCACCGCGTCTCGACGTCCAGATTCAGGTCCAGCATGGGCGAAGGCCGCGTACTGAGCTGATACGCATATCCTTGGCGGGCCACCACCTTTTGCCTGGCTACACGTGTCTGGTCACGGAATGCCAGGTCCTTGGCACTCCGGTAGCCATGGCATAAGATGTTGGCTCGTAGACACTGGCTACAGGATTCCGGTTTCAGGTCGCACTTAGGGTCAGATGTCAGCCAGTCTAATACAGAACTAAATTGTCCAATAGGCATACTCGGAGCTTCCGTCGTCTGCAGGGCAGACAGTCCATTGAAGGTCGGCCGGTGTTAACCATCTTGGATGACTACACATCCCCACTCTGGGCTTCTTTCGAGATTGGTGCCGGAAGTGAATCCTGGAATGCGGACAGACGTCGGCAGTAGTAGGGACAGATAGAGGTGCTATGACTCGAGTGCAGCTGAGGTGAGCGCATGACAAGAACCGCAATGAATATTACGAGCCACCAGGGAAGAAGAGGAAGAAGAAATCAGTGTCCAGTCGAGATTATGCAACATCTCCGCTCATAACAAAGCTTGCGCATCAAGAGAAGGGTGTCGCCCAATGTTAACCGCTAGAGGTTTAGTCTGTGGAGCTGCAGATAAGCCTCCTGGCGTACTCCGGATGGCTAGCCATAACAGGTTAATGAGATCGGCACAGCCTAAACTCAAACATCCCAACTTCCTTGGCAGGGTGCAAGACAGAGCGGGTTCTTTGCTGAAAAGATGGTTGAAAATTCGGACCCGTATGTACTTCACGAACATTTTCTGTTCACCGCCATTATAGGTGTGATCCGTTGGAGCCTTTGGTACAACGTCTGAACTGTGATCTAATTTATTGTGCGAATCTGATTCATTTGATTAACGCTTGCTTCCTACCGAACCTTGCAACAAGAAAGTCCCCTAAGGCTGGTCACATTCTCTATTTTCCAGTTCGCTGGATGTATTCTTTGTGATCAAATGCGTCAGTGGCGCAACTTCAAAATCCTGATTCAATTATTAACTAGTCGTCTCACGAATCGAAGTCTAGATTACAATCAGTGCTGATTGGTTTGTGTCTTGCGAGCATAAAAAGGTCCTGAAGCGATAAAGAGTTTGTGCCAACACAAGCTATTTAGTCTCGCTATTGCTTAAACCCTGCCCTTCTGAATAGCCTGCAACAAGACCTTGCCAATGACCCCAGCGCTGGGAGGATTTTGACCAGTGATCAAGTTATTGTTCTTTCCGCTAGTAACCACCTTGACGCCAAAGAGCTGATCAGCCTTCTCATACTGCCCTCCATGTTCCTTCAGCTTGTCTTCGAGCAAGAATGGCATTGCATCAGTGAACTTGTAAGCATCCTCTTCGGCATTGGAAAATCCCGTGACTGTCTGTCCCTGAACCATGTATTTTCCGTCTGAAAGCTTGACGTTCGCCAGAGCCGCTGGCCCGTGGCAAACTGCTGAGACCAATTTGCCCGATTCATAAAACTCACGAACCAGGGCGTGAGATGTGTGGTCTACAGCGAGATCGAACATGGCTAGGATAATCTGTAAGCAACTCCTAAGTTGGTCAAAAAGCAAGAAACTCACGCCCATGACCTCCAACGAAAAAGATTCCGACGTACTCGGCAGACTTGCCAAGGAAACTTTCGAGTTTCTGGGTATTTTTCCAGACATACTCTTTCTCCTTGAAAAACCTCTGACAAGCTTCATCATCTTTAGAATCCTCAATGGAATACGGATCAACGGGAGCTTCTCCTCCCTTGGGTGAAGCCACAACGAGTTCGACGTGGCCATCCAAGTCATTGTATGGGTGAGCTAGCTCAGGTAGATACCATCCCGTTTTCATATTGGCCCGTGTGGGGAGCACATCTTGCGATGTAAGGACAACCAAAAGCTTCTGTCCTGTTGACATGGTGAGGGATGAAAATTAAACAATAATTGCTTAGAACGTCTGCTGATATCAGAATGTAAGTGAAAATGGAATCTGCAAAGTTAGAGGATGCCTTCATATATGAAATGCCGACGTAATACATTTTTGCAAAATGAAGTAGTACTCTTTGCAAGGCTAGTGCACTGTGCCAAGTCAAGATACCACGTCACTTACCTCGACGATGCTGGCCAACCGTGATTTGTAACTCTATCACGTCGAAGTGGGGTATAATTAAACTTAAAGTCTGATGATGACAAGTATACCCGATAATGCCGTGGGTAAGACATGGCCTATAGCTGCTAGCTCTCACTTCTCAAGCATAAAGACTTGCTTCCAAGCCATTGGCATTCAAACCGCTCTTCTCACCACCAATCCCATATGTCAAAACCCAAACTAAAATCAATTTCTTTACTCCAAGCCGCATTCAAAATAACTGTCAGCATGACCTTCACCGTCACTGTCCTCTTTCCCAACGAGCCGGATACCAAATATAATTTTGACTACTATGTATCCAAGCACATGCCTCTCATCCTAGAGCGATGGGGCAAATATGGTGTCAAAAGCTGGTCGGCTACACAATTCACGGATGGACTCGACGGTTCACCCAGTCCATACGCATTCGGGTCAATCGTCGAATGGGAAGATCAAAGCCAGGTCAAGACTGCTTTTGCCGGGCCTGAGGTCGCCGAGATAATGGGGGACGTGGCCAACTTCAGCAATAAGGACGCGATTTTCCTTCTGGGCAAAGTTGTCGCCTGATTCAGGCCCGAAATAAAAGCTCTATACAGCTTACAGCCGGATCTTGAAAAAGATACCCCTGTATCAGATATATTTCAACATCCAAATCCGTTCAATCGATTGCGCAGCTCCTATTAGACAATATCTATCATCAATACTAGTTCGTTTCAGATACTCTCAGTAGCAATATGGCTTCAGCAGATCCTGCTCTTGGTTTCTATACACCTTCCAACCTTCGATGCCAATTGGATTGTGTGGGCCATATTGGCAGGAATCCAATTACAAATTAACCTAAATCTCCTAGAATCAATAAGCATAGCTTGGAGATTGAGCGCACAAACCAATAGTCCCTCTGATCGAATAAATGTGGCCTGATAAGCTGGAAAGCTACACAATTCACGAACCAGTATCTAACCATGCTTATAATCTATTACTATTAACGCCAGTTAACGCAGTATTCCCTCAAAACCTGAAAAATTGTAACACGGAAGAGATCAGTGAGAAATACAATATCCTTCTTGCAGTCTTCATTGTAGCTTAGTAATTAGATGCATTACTTGTATACCATTCTCCGAAGCACTATAAAACAGGATATCTCCCATTAAGCCTGTTCTTCACTCTCCTCCTTACAAGGCACGCATTGTGGAGTGCAGTAACAATCCGAAAATATGTCATCAGCATTGTCTGATCCGACAGGGCATCGGGTCTCGTTGAAGAGCACGTGGCCCCTTCCATTGCAGCGAGCCTGACAATGGTGGGCTATGACGTAGGTATCGGCATGACATCGTACACCGTAGATGATTTGGTCTGTTGAGTCGACATTGTCTTTGCTATCTTTAGTCGGAATAACAGGCAAGCTGACCACTATGCTGCCTGGCATACTTGCTAGAATAGCGAGTATGAGGATTACATTCCGAGGGCCGCGATTTCCGATCATGGTGAAGAAAGAAGACATTGGTTCTAGCAATATGTTAATCGGCGTCACCTCTTGGCTCAGGGGATCTTACCAAGGATTGATTAATAGAAATAGGTCTACGTGAGAAGCTTGTGTTTTAATATGGCGGCTGCTGCCTCTTTTATAAACGTGTTCTGAGTCGGCTCTCTTCTGAGAGAATAAGAACCGGTCTTGTTCTTTGGCCATAAGGAGGGACGAAAATGTGACCTTGCCGTTATCTTACATGCCGATACATCCGAGGCAGAGATTGTAAAAGAACAGCTGATAGTTGTTATTTGTTGGTTGTCAACCGTTGGTTATTGGTTCACGACGAACAATCTGCAATTTCTAGCCGGAAAGACGGCAGAGGAGGTCACTTCCGGTCGCCTTACAAGTTGAAGTTATACGCCGACCGACCCGTGGCGAAGCTCGTGAGAGAATAGCAGATATCAAAGCGGGGGTTAGACGAGATGAGTTGTTGGTTGTTGGTTGTTGGTTGTTGGTTGTTGGTTGTTGGTTGTTGGTTGTTGCTCGCTGGGCAACTGTCCGAGCAGCTTTTTCTGGTTGGGTCACCCTGACCATGGGTATCATAACGCGATTTCCCTAATCTGAAGCAAGCCCCAAGACACATTGTCCTACCTTTCGCTGTGTTATCTTTAGTCATATAGGGTCTCTTAAAACCTCAATCTTACGCTTATTTCAGCGTAGTTAGCTGGTTATCACAAGTCGATTTAATAGCAGAGGTGTATGTTCGAGATGTGTTATTTGGCGCTGAACCTGGCCCACATCCTGCTCCTCTGACCTCGCCTTTCGGCAAAAGCGTGCCGTTATGCATCAAGCTAACAACCAACAAAAGTATAAATCAGTCAGAACAGCTTACTTCGTCCTTAGTTTAATGCTCAGTGTGATAGGAAACAATTTTACAGCACCGAGGTCCGTGAAATACGAGGTCATGCCCTGTTTAGAAAGTAAGAATGGCTATCCTTTTGCGGCATTAATGCCATTGGCTGCTCCTAAGTTCATCGTGTTGCCATTAGTTTGTAAAGAAATATATATCTATTCTTCTTAACTATTCTTCCCTTAGTAAAATCCTAATTTCTATTTATCTATTACCTTATTCAAGAAAGCCAAGCAATATGGCAAATCCAAATAGAGTTATCTATACGGTTGACCCCTCTACCAATCCTGCTTCGTGGCCACCTGGGCAAGCTCCAGAATTTGGAACAGCAATCTACAGAGTCGATGTTACTTACATCAATCTTAATGGAGACTCAGACTTTCGCACACTTCGAACCGGAACCAATAAACATGTACACCATGCAGTTATACAGGTTACTAAGCATATAGCAAGAGGCCTGTATCGGATTGTTAGTATGAATGTGGGCGAATATCAATGTACAGTAGTCATGGAAACTGAGAGGTCAACTGGAGATCTTATGGCCAATGGATTCCCCTGGGATAGGGAGGGTAACCATCTGCCAAATGTTATTTTGCCATAGGCATGTAAGCCGATCAACCGCGCTCTATTATTGGGGAAATTTTATCTTATATAGAGGGCTATATTGACAAGAATCTAATCATAAAACTGCTTGGGTATGCCAGAAAAAGTAGAAGATAACTTGGAGATTGAGTGGATAGATTATTTCTCCCTGGTAGCGGTTTACAATGTGATCTTGGAGTTCCATCACTGTCTCGACATGCACGCAACGCTAACCTCATCCGTGACCAAGCTTATGAAGTTGACCCTTGCGTTGAGCTTTCATGTTATAACACATTATAATTACAAAGCAAAACTGACTAATACTAAGCTATGTGCGATTAATGATTCATGCGGATCGATGTGATAGTGAGCTTATTGACAAAGCATTATATATATTTGCTTAACAGTGCAAGAAAATCTCAATGTCAAGGTAATTCCATTCATAATTATACATCCCCATTACAAGCTATCAATATGCATATATCTAATTCTGCGATTCCAATTGGCTCAATCGTTGTAGTCGTTGGTGCTAATGGCTACATGGCGATCGAGACTTGTGAAAAGCTCCTCCAAGCAGGCTTCTCTATCCGAGGAACTGTGAGAGACGTGGAGAAGAACCAGCAGTGGATGCATAACCTATTTGATACCAAGTGGCCACATATGTTTGAGCTAGTTCATGTACCTGATTTCGAAGTTGAAGGCGCATTTGATGAGGCCTTTAAAGGTAAGAGGGCACCCTTTTGTTCTGTTTCGCAGCCAAAGCTGACCACGGTTTCACAGGGGTCAAGGGTGTTATCTATGTGTCAACACCGATCATACTGAATTCAGACCCGGCAAATGTGGTGGAACCTGTGATCAAAGGTACTATCAACAGTCTCGAGGCTGCAGCACGCGCTGGAGTAAAGCGCTATGTTCTCAGTTCAAGCTCCAAGGCGGTTGAGTCTACCAACTACAACCACCCGCACCATATCACGTCAAGTATGTTCAACTAAGACGCCATCAGGAAGGCCTGCTGTGAGCCAAATGTCGAAAGCCTCGATAGATTCGTGGATGTTTACAGTGCCAGTCAAGCGTTGGCGGAATTGGCGTTCTGGTCATGGGTCGGCACGAACCAACCTCCCTTTGCTGCAAACTGTGTAGTACCTGACGGACAGTTTGGAAGGGCCTTAGATCCAGAAAACACTACATCAACCTTCCGTATGTTGAAGGGGGCGGCCGAGGGTGAATGGGATAAGGTATTTGGTCAAGTCGGTAGGCATTCCACTTCTCATCAGTCATTACCAGTAGGTCAAGTTGACACGTCTTATAGCATACTTCACCGATGTTCAAGATGCAGCACGTCTTTTGGTTGCTGCAGTAGCTCTTCCTTCACTTGTAAGTGAGCGGATATTTGCGTACTGTCACAATTCAATGTGGAATGAACTACGATGCAAGATTCGAGTTATCTCGCCAAAAGGGGAGAAATTGGTGAAGGGCGAAGACCAGGCAGTAGAAGGGAAGGATCTCTCCAGTGCAGATGGGGTTATCAAAAGAGCAGATGGTATTTTGCGAGAGATTGGTCAGCAAGGCTTTGCGAGTGAGGAAGATATCTTGCGCGACTTCTTGGAATGCCTCTAAGAGGTACGTTTCTTTGTAAATGCCAGTCATTTCCGATATAGAGAGAAAAGAAAGTAGCAGTGAGAAATCGGTCAGATCAACGTCATCTTACTCTCTCTAGGGACAACGCGTTTTATCTGGTTGCCTCAACGCAAGGTGTATACAGGCAACATGTTGGTGAACCTGTGAGTGATTCTGAGTGGATGATTGACTGAAAGATCTGCAATCCGGGCCTAACTCAACTTTATAATATCCGGTTTCGAAGTGCCAAATCGGGAAAATCGTCACTGGTGACACGGCAAATCGTAAGCCAAGCCCCTCGGCACTGGCCCGGAGCATTTCTTCCAGATAAAGTGGACTTCAAGCCACGGCATGTCCAACTGCAACAGATATTAAAACAAGGCAATTCCCTCGTCTTGGCTGATCGCGTGGAACACAACAAATTAATTTGGTGGCTGAGGTGTTACTATGAGGCTTAGACTCTTATCCATGACGATGGTGACGGGCTGGCCATGTCACAGGGCCGGGAATGTAATGCCTTGACTTGTGTGACATTATGACGTCTCGCATATATTACGAAAATTATAATTAAGCATCAATTGCCAGGAAATAGAACCCATCTCATCTGTTTCCAAGTTCCATCTTATATCCTCCTCAAGTAGAGAGCCCATTGATCCCACTTATTCACCGCATCACTATGGCTCACTACGACACTCGCGCTGCTCCCACCGACTACGGCACTACTTATGATCGCAGTCACGAAACGGGGCTGTTGACTCGCAGGGTCCCTGACAGGCTCAAACATTCCCGCCTCTATCGCTGGTTCCTTCGCCTTACACGCGTTGTACAATTCCTCTCCGCTGTCATTTCTCTTGGGCTCTTCTCAGCCCGCCTTCGCAAGGTCTACAATCTCGTCAACGCCATCAAGACGCGTCGTGGTGTCAATACTTCCTATGGCGCTGTTGAAGGCATCCTGGCTGCTGCTGTCCTCTACACGCTCATCGCCATGCTGATCTCGCTGCTGCTCAAGGGCGGCGGTCCGAGATGGCTTCGATGGCTTTGGGTCCTGTTGGACATTGCTTTTGTTGGAGCTTTCATTACAGTCTCTGTTCTTACTCGCCCGAATGGTGGCATGGCTGGTCCACGTCATTGCTACAGAACTGAGGGTTTTTCGAGTACCTTTGGAATCAACGCAGACTCGTCGGATGAAAGCTGCAATCTGCCTTGGGGGACATTCATTCTCGCCATCATCAGCACGTAAGTGGTATATCTGAATTTCTCCAGTGCGACAACTAACCATCAACAGCATCCTCCATGCCATCACCGCAGCATTTCACGAAGTTCGTCACCGCTACAAGGAACATCGCGTCAAGGAGCAGCATGTCACGGACGCTCATGTTGATAGAAACAGAACAGCTGCATACTAGAGCCATGTTCACTTTCATGGCAACATTCATTTAGCGCAATTAATTCAATGGCGTTTCAATTAGTGTATTATAAGATCCCAGGTGGATAACTCGAGCCATGAATTAAACCTCAAGTACCTTTTGCATTCCCTAATTGAAGTATCTCTTGTGTATTTCGACTTCACATTCAACAGCCTTGTTGAAGAAGCCTTCCCTGATCACTGTGGACTTAGGGTTGATTCTCTTCATATCAAAAAGTTTAAAGACAACTGTCACTGCTTTCAAGATCTCCATCCAGGCGAAGCTTGTAGTCATTAGTATGCAACACACTACTGTGGATCATCATTGACTCACTTTCTTCCGATGCATGATCTTGGCCCTGTTGAAAATGGGTAAAAGTACTCCAGGAGCTTATCTGCACCTGGTTCAAGCCACCGTTCTGGTCTGAATGTCTCTGGTGATTCAAATATCCGTGGATCCATCATGATGCCCAAGGTTGGGACGCTGACTAAGGTCTAGGCTTGTGATTAGCGAAGTCTATTGTCTATTCACTTGCATTGACTTACATCTGCCGGTATGAACTGTCCGGCTATGGTCTTTCCACCATGTGGCGTCACTCGTTCCAACCCAGTGGCACTGGTTGGTCGAAAGCGCATGACTTCCCTCAAAGTTGCAAGCAATAATGACAGCTCGTTCAGCTTCTTCTCGCTTGGCACCCAGTCGTCGGCAGGCTCGCCTGGGAAGATCATGTCAATCTCTCGTTGGATCCGTCGCTGCAAATCCTCATCGCGAGCCACAAAGTCAATAAAGTTGGTCATGGTGCTGCTTGTCGTATCGCTCCCGCCAACAATGAAGCTGATCGACTCGGCGATGATCTCGCCTTCTGGAATTGGTTGCTTCGTATCCGGATCTTTCGCATTGAAGAGGAAGCTTAGTAAGTCTTTTCGGCTTTTATCAGGTGAGGCTTTTCGCTTCTCGAACGCTTCCTTTCCAATCTTTGCAAGGCCTGCTGATGCCCGGAATCCATTTTTCCAGAATGAGTTGAAAGGATTATACCTCATCACATATCTCAGGAAAGGCGAAAGAGATCCAAGAGCGTTCATAAACTCGCCGCGGGTGTCAATGATTTTGATAAGACCATATTCGTCTTCACCTTTCTTAACAAAACCAAAGTGCTCACCAAAAGCAAAGCTAGCAATAACATCAAAAGCCAGGTAATTAGCTGTTTTTGGTACGCGACGTTAGTAAAGATTTATCTCAGTGTCGATGATGCCGAACTCACTCCAGACAGAAAAGTCAAGACGTGGCTCTGATCTGTTGGAGATCTTGAGTAGTTGGCCCTTCCATCCAACAATCTCATCATCCATATGGGGCTCAAAGTCCGATAAAGCACGAGCAGAAAACGCGGGATTGATATACTTCCTCTTTCGTGTGTGCTCCGAGACAATTCTGGTGTTGAAGACTACCGGCGTCACCTGGTGGAACGCATTGTAGAAGGGACCCTTGACAAATCCTGTCTTATGGCCATAGATCTGTTGAATCGCATCGGGGCTATTGATGGACACGTGATTGGGTGCAATTTGAACGAAGTCGCCGTGCTTCCTATGCAACTTAAGTACTTCCTCTGAACGTCGGACTTTTTGGCATTGTGATGCGAGCCAGAAAGACGATAGCTTCGCTGCAATGGGACCAGGGAGACGCCGAATTGGAGAAAGAAAGTAGCGCACAATCTGGACCAAAATCTAGAAAGGCATAGTCATCAGTTAACATTGAAACATTGGACTTGCAGACGCACAATCTCGTTATCCAGCGATGATGAGGAGCATAACCTACGAGTAAAAGCATTCCACAAATCAATGCTTGAATAGTCAAGGGCCCATGAGCTGACTCTATGATAGACATGGCGATTTATCTCGTTTTGTATGGGCTTACAGGTACAGCGAGGAATTTAAATAGAGAGATTGGAGAGATCTAGTTCAATCGAGCTCTTCCGAACGCCCTTACATTTAAATATCAAATACAACAACTGCTGTTCTTGTCGGAATGAGGTGCCGACTTTACCCCGTAGTGGTATTGGGGTTACGACATCTAAGCACTGTAATTGGCAAGTCTCTCTCATTCGGCAACTTCGGATATGTAGTATTATTGAATGAAACCATCTCTTCCCGTCTAGCTTTAGCACTATATTCTCATTTGCATATCGGTATGATATGCCTTTAGATACTTCTTTCTGTTTGTGCTAATTATAGCTATTAAAAGCATGTTTGCCTCTATGACGCTACAAAAGGAATAACTGATGGCGCTGGGCCTAATAGCTCTTCTATGTGCTTGGCCTATGTACGTATCCATCCGGTCATAGTTAAAATTTCTTAAGTCAAACTACGGCCAGGTCTCCTGTATATAACTATTCAGGCTGCCCAAAAGACTGTAGGTTCGACTGTGTAATGGGTTGTTATCTATTTATCCTGCCTGCTTCTCCTTCTTTTCTATAGCTGCGAAGTTAGAGATGCTAGTATTCTGTCTAAGAATGCATTATATAGATATCTTCCATAAAGAAATTGACAAAGGCTGTCTCCTCGCATCTTTACCTGGGTTACTTTTAGGTCAGTCCACTCTATAGCTTGGGGTCTTATGAAGTTCAGAGACCCCGGAGTTCTAGTCAAACATCGCCGGACCGTTTCCAGGGCAACCATTGGATGACTCTCGGTGGGTACGGTCCGGCGGCAACAAAGCCTGGGGAAATTTACTACCGGTAAGTTCTACCCCCCTTTCTGAGACATGAGGTCCTCGTCCAACTCAAAGCATCTGCGCTAGACCATCGCGATCTCTTCGTTAGGCAACATCAGTACCCCGCTATATTCCTCAATCATCCCATGTTATCGGACGGTTATGGGGTGATCGCTGAAGTCGGGCGAGGTGTTTCTGATAACTCCCTATTCGGGAAGAACGTCCTCCTGACTCCCATGCGAGGCTGGATATCCAATCCAGCTAGCCCAGAGAACTCCCAGAAATGGTCCCTTACTAGATTGACTCGTCTCTACTACGTAGGCAAAGCGCATGACTATGATTGTGTTCACAAGGATGAGGTTGCTCCTGCACCAAGAAACCTGTCTGCCACGGAGGGCGCATCTCTACCAATGGTAGGACTTATACCATGGCGGGCACTCGTTACCAAAGCTGCTGTCCATCCAGGACAGAACATGCTAATTACAGGTATCGGGAGCGGCCTTGCTCTCTCAGCCTTACAGTTTGGCCTGGCTATGGGCCCCAGCGTCTTCGTTATATCTAGTAGTTAAAAACGCCCGATAAAGCTAGAGACTTCAATACACAAGGCAGCACAATCTATAAAAGGGGGAAGACTATAGGGATAGTTACTATCTATAGTTTACTAGCAGGATATAAAGATTCATCAACAAGCTTAGCAACCTCTCGTGCCACACCGATTCCGAAGATATATCCCCCTCCCGTAATTCCTAAGTCTGATTAGCTAATGGTACTATATCTGCCCATATATAATTACAGCTTACCATATGCGTGAATGATGTTTTGACCGTCCTTTATCTCCTTTTCAATACGCATTCCCGTTGATCTGTAAGGGCGGATACCAACGTTATGCCCAACAATATCGTAGTCTGCTGGGTCTGCAGAAAAGTGGGCGGGGAGGCTCTTGTGAACTCTCCTTGCGATCTGAAAGACGTCAAGACTTAACGCTCTTGCAAGTGAGAATCTGACTCACGTCCTTATCAATCTCCAGGTCTACTTCCGTATTACTGTTTGTGAAGTGGCGATTAGTGGTGTTAAAGTAGGAACGCGGATCTTGACATACCTTATATCTGGGTCCCTAATACCTCCTATAATCACTGTCCCGTCAAGTCGAGGAATGGCATATGTGTAGTCCTTTCCATCATCACGCATCATACACTTGCTGTAATCACTCTTCACTAGAATTATCTGTCCCTCGAGGAACAGCATGTCCGGATCCTGAACATCAACCAGATACCTAGGTCCCAGGCCACTTGCGTTGATAAGAACATCGTGGCCGAGGTGGCGCGCATCCGATAATGCATGGAGATCCATTCTCTTGAACCTGACGCCTGAATTCTCAAGAGTATTGCGCATCCATACGAGAAAGATGTTTGGGTTGAGCACGATTGTTGTATCTGCAATTGGTTAGCCAAAGCAACAACCCCCTCAAAAACAGACACACAGGTACATCCCCCCTTTGCTCCTTCTGGCAACTCCTCTCCTGTAAGGAAGCGAAACTAGTGTCCCCATTAGCACTGATGACTGTCCACCTCTTCTGGAATGCATACGTCTGGTACAAAATCCTTGAACCAAAGGTCATCCTCTGTACGTTCTTTATCGAAAAACTCCTCCATCGGAATCGTTTTGACGCTGGACTCTGGATATCGGCTGGCCAACCTCCAGAGTTCAATAAAAGTATCACGTTGCATCTTCCTGTCGCGTGTTGAAATGCAGTAGCCAGCTACAAAGTTAGCACCTGCCCAAGGACTAGCCCATTCGAGTGTCAGTTCATCACCGGGAAGGTTTTTGGCGATGATAGTAATGTCGTGGAGTCGAGAGAGCTGTGCCGCGATGGCTAGTCCGAGAATTCTGATATCCAACATATCAGCCTTTCACATTGTCAAGCATCAAGAGTTCCAGACTGCCTACCCAGCTCCAACAATGGTGATTCGTGCCATAGGGTATAGTGATGGAATTGTCTAGCCAGAATCAGACTTGGCTGCTAGATCTGAGTTACGTTGGTGCGTTTGTCCTTTTTTTACTCTGTTTCATTAACCTCGTTGAATTATGTTTAAATAAGTAGAGAGTCTGGGAACTCTTTAAATAGCTGGAGACGGTCCCTTTATCGTCCACCAAGTGATGTGTGAATACTACCCCGCATTGAGATGATATCGGAACCAGAACCGATCCGAAGTAAAACGGGCCAGCTAGTGCTTTCTATCGGGATTTCTAGCCGGAGTGAAGACTTTTTATGGACACGGTTCACCCTAAGTTCTTAGATATATATAGAGACAGCTATTGAGTCTTCCGTCATCGAGGCCTTTGATCTATGCTGTTACTGACGGAGCTGGGGGTGATATCGTCACCGAAGCTGTAAAGCTTCTCGAACCTGCTGGTATTATTGTTCAATATGGTATGACCGTCTCACTGAAGATGATTTGGACTAGGATGCCAGCTGTTCTGCTAAATGCGGAATTGAAAAAAACTACTATGGGTTCTAGGCAAGAGTTTCAAGACATAGTCGCCTTCGCCAACAGAAAAGGACTCCAACCAGTAATCAGTAGAGTAGTGCAAGGTCTGAGTAACATGGTGGATATTGCTGGGATGTTTAATGATATGAAAGCTGGACAACAGATAGGCAAGTTTGTTATTATAGTAGACAAGTGAAGTAACCGCAAGACGTAGAGTTAATAGAGTATAATTTTAGAAAATATTAATTTCAAGTATATAAATAAACAAATAATTTATAAACTGATATCTTCTTTAACGTAATGTGGGCGATCCCGGGGATAAGAAAGATTTACTTTTGCTATATTCTTTAGCGTAATGTGGGCGCTCCCGGGACTGACACGGCGTGACGTTGTGATTCGGGAGAATGGGATAACGCGGTCATTAGGTCAAGTTAGTGATCACGAATCGGAATGATACCATTTGCTGTAGTTTAAGATTGAAACATCAAGTCAAAGTCTAGAACCAACTGACAACTCGGTAAATCGGCAACTCGGACCGAGTTGTCACTCTTCGTGACATTGCGAAACATCTAACTGTGATTTCATTTGAAGGTCCCTGGCGTTAAGTATCTCCATTATTGACTCTTAGTCTGATTCTAGTACCAAAGACACCTGCAAATGGAAAATGCAAGCTAACCCATTGGTCCAAGTGAGCTAACCCGGCACCTGCTGTCAAAGGGAGACTACGATCAGAAGAGAGTGAGGACAAGTCTCAAGAGAGCTAGGTTTCCATAGTTGACGCGCAATGAATCTGTAACACTAGCACAGATGTTTGAGCTAAACTCAAGCGCCACGGCCCGTTGATTGAGAAGGGTTCCTTCGGCCAGGCGTCTTCCGAGTTAGTACCTCTGTCTCTTTATCTCGATTGGGCATGCAGCGAGGCGCCAGCCTACAGTTTGTGAAATCGGGGGACTCGCGTCCCAGTCATGCTATGAAGAATGAGACTAGTCTACAAGTAAGATAAGTTATAGCCCAATAGTTCCTTGAAGTCGATGTTACACCATGACTGCTACCCCTGTCTGGTTCTTTGCACTATTTGCTTCATTTAAGATAACAGAGACTTCTGGTCCGATAATGGGCTCGTATTAGTGAACTCGCGCTTAAGAGTCTTTCCCGTAAATGGCATTAAGGGCACAGGCTTACGCAATACACTGGTGTGTAGTGTACTCCTCATTTCTTTACCGATAAACGATTAAACAATAAGGAGAGATGGGAGCCTGTCACAGAAGATGTGCTTTGCAATTTATTTAAATACAGTCATCATATCGTGGATCACAGCAACTACGGGCTATTCTTTACCTCAATACCCCGTCAGCAACCATGTCTTCCGTTTCACAGCTCAAAAGCTCCAGGCCCAGATTTCTCGAAACGTCCAGCCTCTATCTTCACATTTTCAGCTCCCATATCTCCCGCATTCTAATCAATAAAGCCGTCGTCTTCACAATACTCGCGTCAATTCTCATTGTCGGTCTTACCTACACGGACGCCAGCCAGATCATTCTACCCACCATACCCTCGAACCAACGAGGCACGCCTGCTGTCGCAAGACCAGGCAGTCCTCAGGCTATCTGGGATTCGGCGAAGACTAAATACAGCCATCTAGATGACGACAAATTCACCATCGCTATGCTTACCTACCGACGTCCGAAAGAACTGAACCATACGCTATCAGTCTTACTCGAAGAAAAGATCCCGTCACTCCATGAAATTGTCGTCGTTTGGGGCGACGTTGATGAATTACCGCCAACGAGCTTCAGATCGAAGCATGGAGTTCCTGTGCGGTTTCGGAGAGGTCTACAAGACAGTCTCAACGAGAAGTTCCGACCGGATCCCGACTTCAAGACCCAAGCCATACTCTTGACAGACGACGATGTGTACTATCAACCCAGTGACCTTGAATTCGTATTCCAGACATGGAAGAAATTCGGCCGATACCGTCTCACTGGCGCCCTCGCTCGCTGCTACGACAAGGATGCAAAGGGTCAATACAGCTATAATTTCTGTCGGGGAGAGAGGCGCGAAGAGTACTCCATGGTTCTGACCAACCTTTGCTTTTCACACATTTCTTTTATGGACTATTATTGGTCTGAAGACAGCACCATGGAAAAGGTTCGAGAATATGTCGATCAACACTTTAATTGTGAAGATATTGCACTGAATTACGTCCAAGGATTGCTCACAGGACAAGGACCCCTGCTAGTGAGAGGCTGGGAAGATTTTATGAACCTTAACCCTCCTAGCGGCATTAGCACAAAGCCTGGTCATCTGCAGGCACGGAGCCAGTGTTTGAATGATTTTACAACGATTTTCAAGTCTATGACTTTGGTTCACGAGACGGGGTATATTAAAAGAGGTGTTGAGTGGTAATAGGGCATTGGTATTATTTGGCTAGTTCTCTCTTTTCTGTAAAATATAATATAATAAAAAGTCTCTTTCGCTGCCTCCACCTTCCAGCTCATTTCCTTGTGCCACTCGAATAACCGAACCGCACTGGACCGGGGTTGATTGATCCAAACTGCATGTGAAAAGGTCAGAGATAGCTGCTAAATGATCCCCGGTATTACCCTCAGCAAGTGGTATATTCGTAAGCGTAAGGTAGATTGTATTGCGACGTGGATTAGTCGGGATGCCAAGACTGGCAGCCCAACTGTAAGCTATTTCCGCGGCACAAAGTCTGACCTGTTTGCCTGCTCCTGGAAGACCCTGACCGGCTTCCTATCTTTTCTTTGTGTCCGTTAAATCCTGGCCATGATCATAAATATGGGTGCTCAGGAATACATGACGCTTCCTCTTTGGTGGGCCGGGTCCCGGATGTTTGGGCCCGGACTCAGGTCTTCTAAATTTACCGCGCTATCATACCTTGGTACTTAGGTTGTGTCTTGTCGGATTTCAATGCAGGATTCTAGAGGCTGTTCCCGGTGCGTTTTTAAGTCCATTACTCGGGCTTGTTCTTATGTCTTCTGACAACGTTCGAGGCCACATAAGGATGCCATTTCGTGTTGATTTATGCAAAAGTAGCTTCTGCCTCAACCGCCCCAATCAGCTTGGCCCCATCTACGGAAGAACCACTAATGTTTTAACTAATTAATACAATATTAAGATAATATAAGAAACCCTGAGTAGCGTATAACTCATAGTAAGTAGTTCATTATCTTACATATTCTATAATAAGAAACTCTATTTGTTATAATCCCTTCTATTGCCACGCCATTACAGTACTGTCGCGATAGCAGTTAGGCTCTGGAGCAGATGAGTAGTATGGCGATGCGCTTTTGTCGCTCAGCTGAACAACCGGCTTCAGCACTTCAAATTCGCCCCATTCACCTTTGAGGGTAGACATATAAGGTGAATCTTCTCCAAAGGACTTTGGCATCGCTTTAGCCCATGCCTTCAGCACCACATCCAACAGCTCAAGTACAAAGAGGTCAGGGCTCGTTTCGTCCCAACCAAACTTATCTTGGCAGCCTTGCACCACCTCTGGTGAGTACAGTCCGACCTCAGGGCTTAGATGGAGAGAGGCAGCAGCCATGAGGGAAGCAAAGACGTGATAGGATCCGCCTTGGCGTGCACGATCCCTGATGGCCATCATGGTACCGATGCATCCGATCAAACCCGTAAGCATATCCGGCACAGGCAGAGCAGGAAGCACACATGTTCCGTCTTTATGGCCCAGGCTTCTCCCAATGACGTGGGAACACCCAAAAGCAGCATCCGCAATTTGTTGCCAGCCGGGTCGCTCGGCCATAGGGCCGCCTGGTCCGTAGCAATTCTCTTCCACATACACGATGCCCTTGCCTCTTTTCCCAGCTAGTTCTAGCAGATTATCACGGCTGAGCCCTTTCTTTGCAATCACACCTGGTCTGTATCCTTGGATGAAGACGTCCGCATCCGAGATTAACTCGAGGAGGTGCTTTACTTCATCCTCTTTAGCCAGGTCAATATCTACAGTTCTAACACCAGCATTCAGCGTCAGTTGAAGTCCCTATCAAATGTTGTTAGCTTTAATGAATGGTAGATAACTATAGATTAAAGAGAAGGGAAAGAAGTGGGAAAGTCTCATGCAAGGACACAGAAGAGGGTAAACATTGCTTACGTTGAAGTCGGGGAGGCGACCGCAGTTCACACGGATCACATCCGCTCCAAGAGCAGCTAATGTCGTTCCAATGACGGGGCCTGCAATGATGCGGACAAGTTCCACGACCTTGATACCAGCCAGTGGTCGTTTGTCGGCGGATACTGGCAATGGAATGGCTGGTGTAGGGACTGCATGTGTCTGCTGTTTGTAGTTGATGAGGGGGATTTTAGACAAGTCCTTGGCCATGCGTGTCTGTTTCCATCCAGCAGGAGTATAGCAAATACTTCCACAAAGGCCTTGAACAAAGTGCATCATCTCCAGTTCATGTGCTCCAAACTTGCGAACGTGTTCGGCAATGACTCGAGAGGCCTCGTCGTTACTGCTGCACTCTTGCGATGGGTCTATGCCGATGGTATGTAGCACTGGATCTGCACCTAGGGACCCATGTAGCTGGAACCAAACGCCTTCATCCTTGGTCTCGTAGTTTGCCGTAGCGCGCAATCTCAGTGGCGTTCCGAAGATGTCTCCTTGGAGATCTTTAGGGAAGATGGCAGCTAATTTACCCTCCTTGCCAAGCTCCTGAACAGTCTGGCCATTTCGCTTGGTCATGCCCACGCTTCCGAGCCAGAATGCAGCATGGTCGGTGTCGATAGAAACAGTCCTGTTGGAGCTATGGCCGTCTCTGAGCTCGAGGAGCTCGTTAGCAACGATGCCGCTCATGGCGTGCAGAGCACTAGCGATAACGGCAGACTTCAATGGACCGGGGACGATTGTGTCGGAGGAACCAGTGAAAGATACCGTGTCCAGAACGGTGGGGTCTTGGGTAAATCCCGGCGTCGCCTCGGCCAGCTTCTTGAGAAGTCGGCGTGCATCATCGGGAACTGGCAGTGCCTTGGAGTCAATCCACGACCCTTGTCCGTAGATATCAGCTCCCGAAACGATCTGTGTCATTATCGATGATGGCTGATGAATTGAAAGTTAAGATAGGAACAAATTTACAAGTTTACCGACTGATCAACGGCTGCTGATACCGTGGATTTACGCCTTTGGCAGAGCGACTTCTGTGACCTTATCTTATAGATATTGCTTCCGGGATACCTACGAATCGGAAACTATACGGCAATTGTTTCATTGGATCTGCTATCTGTATGGGGCTGTTCGGCCCAGGCCTTTTCTTTGCGGAGAGAGTGGGTACGGTCCGCAAGTGACTTGGTCGCCCGATGGCATCGAGTAAGCGATTACCGAAACTGAGATACTCCCAGGGGTTGCTTTTGTACCTGCTGGTGTCTTGTCGTACGAATTAGGTGTTGGAATCGCATTTCCTGCATGAGCGCCATTGATAGCCTGAGTTTGTTTAAGATGATGACATGTTAACGATGTAGTAACTCACATGGCCAACGATGAGAGACTGTAGATCGGGATTGTTTCTAGAAGCGTATAGCGGAGTACTAAGATAGAGTTCGACCAGCTCCATCACGTTCACATGGCGAGAGATAATCCCAGACTATTGTAGCAAGTATAAGATCAAAAGCCTTTTGTTAGAACCCTTATATTCCATCTCCCCTAATTGAATTAAGATAACGCCCACTATATATCTTTAAACTTGTAAATAATGTCTTCGAACCGTGCTTCCGGAAAGACATAGAGCCATTTGAGTGTCTCGCCAGGCCCACAAAAAGCACCATGCATCGCATTCCCAGGAATCCAAAGCAAGGTGCCCGCCTCGACATGGTGCCTGACCCCGTCGATCTCAACCTGCCCCGACCCCTCGAGCACGTAGTAGACCTCTGCCTGAAAATGCTGGTGCAGAGCGAGTGCTCCGTTGGAAGGACAGGTCGCGATTCCTACACACATGGAGTCGGAGCTAGTGCTCGGCTTGGAGAGGAGTGTTTGCCAGACCACGGTGCCGTATTTGGGGTCTGGGAACGAGCTGAAGGCTGTTTGGCTGATTTGATTCCCATCGAGGATCACTGGTCTTTGCTCCTGCGTTGTCTCGCTTTCGCTGTGGACATGTCAGGGTTTAAGCTGTCAAGAGAAGCTGCCTTGCTTGAGATGCTCACATGGAGATATGGGGTTCGGTGTCCATTCCTGCGTGTCCTGTAGCTCGTTGATGGTCCTTCCTGTGTACTTGTGCTTGTCTGTCTGTCTGGTTGACGGTCTTGGTGGTTTGAAGAAAGTAATTGATTCTACATCCCATCTATGATAAACCATCAACCTCTATAAAGTCATTGAATCATACTTTTGCATTCTGATCTATTGCTGCAACCACGGCATCTGACTCCGAAAACCGCGATGACACGGTCTCGAACCCCGACAAGTGGAGACGGTCCGGCTACACTCCACTTGGTTATCAAGTGCTGTCTCCTTGCACGTAACTAGGCCGAAAATAGCCGAGCGTGCAGGGGTGGCGTCGTTGGCCGTGTCGGTCCGGATCCTCATGGTGAGCAGCCAGACCAAGCAACTCGTCGACTCCATCCACACTCCAGCAAGCATCTGCTTCGTTTCCTATTATCAGTGCTATGGGGAGCAACGTCGATACTTACTTTCCAGTGCAGCGCATTGCCCAAGCATGCCTTCAGTGCCGGTACGCAACTGTTACCCCGCGTTTTGGGCCCGCGCACGATAGATAGCTGATTACCAAAGACGGAAAAAATGCCGTTGCACTGGCGATCGACCTGTCTGCGGGCAGTGCCGACGACTCAGCATTGGTGAGTGATGCCTCGCTTCTAGAGATAAGCTTATCGGACTTGTGTGTAACGATGCAAGACTGTGTATATCCCGTCGAAGCTTCTCGGCGGCAGGCTCCCAGGCAGCAAAGGACTCGTTCGGCGAGTATCGCCATTGACGACCCGGAGACTTGTCAACAAACACAAACCTCCGAGTCAAGCGGCACACATGTATGTAATAACCCAATCTCATATATGTCTGTTCACCAATGTGTTAAAGCCTACATATCAGACCTCGGAGCTCGTCAGCAGGATTGGGACACTAGAGGCAAAGATCGAGTCCATGGGGTCAAGCCTGCAACGGTGAGCTTGTGTCCCAGCAACAAGGAATTGCGATACTGAACCGCTTTTTAGGATTGAAAGATGCCTCGTTACGCTGTTAGATAGCAGTAATACTGACGTAAGTGCTGTAGCCGCAGGGCTGCCAGCTTCTTCCGGGCGGCCAAGGACCGTCAGCAGCCCTAGGACCGTGGGCACTACTTTCCAGCCATCGCCGCAAAATGACCCTGCGATCGAGGACTTTGGGACACCAGAGGATGTGCTCATGGCAGTTGTTGATTCGTATTTTACTTACTGCCAGAATCAGCCCTACTCGTTCTTTCACGAAGAAACATTCCGGCAGGGCTTGGCTCAACACGCCATCCCTAAACACCTAGTCCTAGCCGTCACGGCGACTGCGGTTCGGTTCTGCTCCCATCCGTACTATTCTGGGCGCGCGTTGGAGATGTCTGTCGAATATGCCAACAGATCGTGGAAACTGATTGTGTCGGACTGTTTTACGGTGGGCAAGGTGGCAGAGGTGTCTACTGTCCAGACAGTCGCCTTGCTAGGCTTGTTCGACTTTACTGGTACGTTTTTGCATTCTCCAGCATCACAATTACACATGTCTCACACCTCATGACGCGTATAGCCGGTCGATTACGCCATGGCTCAGCGTGGGTCAAAGTCGGCCTGGCCGTCAGGATCGCGCAGGATTGTGGGCTCATGCTAGAGAACGCAGGGCATCTCTCGTATTCCCAGCAGGAAGAGCGACGACGGGTGTTCTGGTCAGTATATCTGTTGGACCGCTTAGTATCGTGTGGTCGAGGTAGACCACCGGCCATCGTTGATGCGTCGTGCCACGAGGGAGGGCTTATGGGCCAAGACACAATCGTTGGACGAGATGACGAACCGAACTCTCTCGATATCTCAACGCCAATGTCCTTTGACCCAGGTCATCGCTATTGCGCAGATCCTTGGCCGATGCGCGCAATATGTACTCCAAGACTTCAACATCAGAGGCCCGCATCCGCCTTGGGATCCTGGCTCAGACTTCGCCGGTATTGAATCCGATCTTCTCCATTTCGAAGCATATCTGGAGATACAGAGGCCAATTGACGAGATACTCGCGCCTTATGTCTTAGCCGAAGGCGTCGTAGATAGCCAGTCCTCTGGCCCGATCATCTTCTCTCGAGCACTATTCCACCTCTGTTATTGTCTACTTAACCATCCCTTCCTACTACGGCGCCGCATCAACACGTGCCGAAACCTTGCTCCTGTCAGTTTTATCAAGCGGTCATCTGACTTGGCCTGGCTTCACGCACAGCAGATGATGGTTCTTATCCGCGAGTCGCGCAAGTTGGGCTGCTCATTTCACGCCTCATCTAGCGGCTATGCCGTCACAGTCGCGGGCTCCATTATCGCACTCTGGACCTATGATGAGCACTCGCCGACTTCCCAAGAGGCTCACATATTGCTCGACGAGGCTTTGGGCTATCTGGATATCATCGGTCATCACTGGAGTAATGTCAAAACAATGGTGACGTGCTAGATTCCAGTTTTATCTCGTTTGTACACTAATTATCGTCAACAGGCCTCGACACTTCGACAAATAGTCCACGATGGGCTTGCAGGGAGCCACTTGAATAGCCTCACCCAGGGGTTGAGCTTCACGCCTGCGAAGGAAGAAGCGATGTGGGCGCTGGTCGACTATAATACAATGTCAAATCAGCTTGGCCAAAATGCTCAGATGAGTAGCCAGGAATCATCAGATAGTCTTATGCCAAATTCGTGGATGGATTTGTTTGGTCCGATCGATTATGCTTTACTCTCTAGTTTTAATGGACCAACCCAAGATGAATAGGAATGGGTGACTACTACAAATTCCATGATAAGGGTATTACACCATGGTAGAGCCCAAGGTATCAAGAGCCTCGTATATGACACTAAAGTCGCGATCTCCAAACTCCTTAGACTTGGCCAATGGTCTGTACGTCTCCTCAACGCATCTTCCAACCGCGAGAGGGACATTGGCCTCTGCAGCGGCCGATACCGCGAGGGCAAGATCCTTGTGCGCAAGCTTGGTTATGAAGCCGCCCTCGTACCTTCGATGAGCTGGAGGGCTAGCGTCTCCAGCCCTGACCTCTGGAACGGGGTGGTTGATCTAGACTAGAACATTAGCATGTGCTCTAACTGGAAGATTCCGATCCTCTCTTGCGAGTTCGGTTGGAAGACTTACCTCACTAGACCAGCATCGCCCCGTAGAGTTGTTAATGATATCAGCAAGGACTTGCGGATCGACTCCAAGTCTTTTTCCCAGTAGCATCGCCTCACTGAGTTTTGCTAGCCTCTGATTTTGGGTATCTACGTTCTGACTGTCTCTAGCTCACCTTAGGCCAAGCATAGTGATACCAAGCAGGAGACTTATTTCAGTTAGTAATCGTATCGAAAGCAGCCAGTTTAAAGACACGCACTTATTAGAAATCTTAGCGGCAAGTCCAGCTCCGAGGTCACCACAATACGTGACCTTGCGAGACATGGCTTCAAGGACGGGGACCGAGCGATGGTACGAGGTCTTGGATCCTCCTACCATTATGGCCAATGTGCCTTTCTCTGCACCAACGACGCCTACGTTGTGGTGAATTAGTTACCACGGCAGCAGAAATGAGTGGCTCGGCTTAGTTACCTCCTGAAACCGGGGCGTCCACCAGATCTGCCCCAACCTGTCGTAGTTGCAGGGCAACCGCTTTGCTAGCGCTTTGCTCGATGGTTGACTGATCGATGCAAAGAGTATCTGTGCGTTGATCTTGACTCATGTCTTTGAGAGCACTCAGAACACTTTTGCCTTGGCCGACGTACACTTCCTGGACATGCTTTCCGGTGGGGACCATTGTGATAATTGTAGAAGCCTTCTGTGCTACATCATAAGGCGCTGAAAGGTGTTAGCGGGTACGGTAAGTCTTCCTACAGTGCATGCTTACTTGAGCAGCTAATGAGAGGCACGTTGGGATGCTCAGCGTTTTGGCGTTTGATGATGGTATCCACCGCAGCCTGGTTCACATCACACAAGGCGAAGCCGACCTGCTTTCCGCTAGCGGGGCTCTGGTATCTCGAAATGAGGTTGGTAATCTAGTTAGGCAGATGAGAACTCCCCCCATAGAAATGGATTGAACATGCCAGAGCGTACCATATGGCCGCCCATTGCCCCAAGGCCGATAAAGCCAATTGTATTAGACCTGTCAATTGATGAAGCGACAGCGGATGTCGCGAAACGACGATGGGGTGAGCCATACGCACGTCGTCGCTGAGAACGAGTAAAGCTCGAGCCAAGGCTGAGTTGTCGGAGGGTCTTATGGGCATGCATGGTGACTGATAACAGCTGGCACGTAACAACTTGAATACCAGGAGAGTAAATAAATGTTACTCAGAGAATGAATCTCCTTGGAAAAAGGACGAGTATGAGATGCTTTTGAATGCTTACATGCCCGCCAAACTTGAGCCGACTTACACGGTCGTGAGGTCTGCTACCGGCAGATTTGAGTGGAGCCGGTCCGGCCTCCGGCCTTGATCCATCAAGCCCCTCACGATACTCTGTAGGCTAGATGTTTATATTACCGAGGTTCAAGAGACTATCTATGTTTTGCCTATATGGACTGTTATTTAATAGACTACTATGTGTTATGAGTTGATTTAATTCTTAGTCCTACATATAAACAAACAAACTCGATGACAGAACTACCCTATAGATCTCGTCATCGATTGGCACTAACCTTTTTTGTACAGCATCGCGCAGCTTCAGGTCTATGACGTAGTGCTCCAATACGGACTCCCTACTGCACGGGACACACGCTCAGGCGTACAGCACCACTGTAAACGCGTCTCGGATACCAAAATGGCAGACTTTGCGGCAAGAAGGCAAGAGAATATTAAGCAGAATGAGATTCTTCTCAGCGAACTTAAGAATCCCGTGCCCAAGGTCCATCATCAATCCAAGCCTGCCAGCAAAAGCGTTAAACGTAGGGCCACTTCACCTCGCGCGCCTACAAGACAATCCAGGCGAATAGCAGAAGCCAGCACAAAAGCGAATTACAATGAAGAACAAGATGATGAACCTGTATCGCAGACATCCTCCAGAGCCAGAAAGAAGAATCGGACAGTCTACAACAATTCCGTGCAACCAACAACTTCAGATCCGGACTCAGAACGTCATACTCGCAAAGACCTCAAATCCATAATAGACGGATGGACGAGATGGAAGCCAGAAGCTGATGAGCCGACGCGCGATGCTTCTGGAGTATTCCATTTTGATTCGCATCCTGATTTCCGGCCTAATAAATCCCCAGAAGAGATTATTCGCGAAGGAAGCTTTGGCGGCTCTTATTGGCGACCTTTATTCTCCAAGCATCTTGCAATCACTATACAAGATGATTGGAGAGAATTACCATCCTCTTGGACTGCAGGGTTGAACGCGGATGAATATCTCACCAGCGACACATACAACCCCGAGATAAACAAATACGGCGTCGCTTGCGGGCAAAGCATTGAAGAATGGGAAGCAGCTGGCTGGATCGCACACGAGTACGACGTCAGGGGTTGGTTTCAGTGGTATTGTCGTTTCTGGATGGGTCGTCGGTGTTCTGATGACGAGCGCCAGATCAGTCGCTGGAAGAAGTGTGTTGGCGAGACGGGTCGATGGCGACGGATATTGCTCAAGAAATACGTGGCTTTGGGGATACGCACGGTGTTCGCGGATGATGGTAGGGACGAAGATGAGGTTGATGTGAGTCCTGTGGTGCATCAGACGTGTCATCACTGGGCATATGAAGTTCGACAGGACGCTTTGGAGAGATTCTGGGCTGATGGGAGATAACATTCTTGATCACCGAGAGGCTTCAGAGATCATAAGCATTTATCATTTCTAATATAAAAACACCTGAGTGCAACTAGGTATAATCCGTGACATTAGTCATAAGTCATAACGTTTCTCATTTATCCATAGCATCCCAATCCATTTTCCGCAGAATCTTGCATAAAAGCCCATGCGACGATTGAGCTCCCCGTGAAATTGCCTGTAGTTTCTTCAGTGTCGCAGCAGCCTCATTAACCGCAACAACAACTTGGCTCCGTCGAGGAAAGTTGTGCACTTGATCCCTTTGGAGAGACATGCACAAGAAAGCAGCCGTATCAAAGAGACACAGAACAACAAGATGAAACTGCCCATCACCCTGTGAGACTCGAGATGCCCATTGAGTGGCGATTTGCAGCGTCTTAAGTGAACATTCCACCGCTTCTGCTCTTAATTGTTGTATCTCGGGTACGGACAAGTCTGTCGATGGATGTAGTAAGTAGGCTTTGTATGGCTGGAGAATCATAAAGTACGCCATTGTCTGGACATAGTAGCGATGCGTCACGACCCAAGGCCACTCTGTATCTTTAGACGTGTCTGGGTTGCTTAGAGAAAACACAGCTGGGAAGGAAGATACGTGATGTTCTACCATTGCTTTGTACTCCCGGACCTTGGTAGCCGAATTGATGTTCTGTGGTGTTTGCCAGCGCCTGGCGAGAGATGATATGAGTTGGTATTGAAGCTTGGTATGGAGTGTTGGAGTTGGCGCGGAAGCTTCCAAGTCGGGTTGTTCAAGCTCTGAATCAATGTCGTTCATTATAAATGGCCGACCTAATATCGACGATAATTGCCTGTACAATGTTAGCTATTGGACGACTCGTCATCTTTGTCCGGGGTCGACGTACCAGTTCCAGCAGTACAATACGCGCCAGGCTCGCCGACCAATCTGCACCTCAATATCCTGTCTCGCCCTGTGTCGCGACTTGTGTAGACCTGCATGAGATGTTTAGCAAGACCCTGATTGACCTATTCCTGTTATTGACTCACCCAGCTCATATGCCTCCTGCACAGCGAGCCCAATTGTATGCCAGGCCTCAGTGAATTTGGCCTCGCCTTTAAACCAACAGATAGAGAGGACTTTCCACTGAAGATTCATCAGATGATATGACCCAGCTGGTATTGCCTCTGCAAGCCTTGTTCCAGCATCGTGGTAAGCCTTGGAAACATCCTTTGGTGATTTTGTCAGATGTATGCCCAGTATTGTTTGTGCATCAATCTCAAGATGCTGCGTGACGCAAGCGCACATCATGAAGATGAGGGTTGTGAGTTGAAGGTCCTGTAGACATGGTTGTTGCGTTCTGCACGACCAATTGACGTATTGTCGTATGAAGGCTGGAGGGTGTATGAAGTTATAGTGGTGATTGACATTGCTGAAGAATGCTTCAATCAGAGCGTCTTGGAAAAAGTCAGATGTGAGATAAGGCCAGATTACGGAATGCTCACCTAATTGAGGCTTGGTTGGGAGGAAGCGGAGTGCATTTCGCAATTGAGCGTCAGCGCTAGCATCGAGAATTGCTTGGTCATGATGGTCCTTGTTATTATGCTGTAGACGAGGTTAGATACAGTCAGAACTATCGCTACGGCTTTATTTATGAAGCGCGGTGAACTGACTACTGAGTAGGAATATCCATCATCGAGATGCCCGTCATGTGCATGTAACAAATGGCTGAGACTTGTGTTTTCTGAGGGATCGTAATTGCTATCTTGGTCCTCTGCTTGGCCCCGTGACCGTTTGAGGGTTGGTGTTTTAGTCAGCGGTTTGGTCGACATTTTCAAACAAATACCCTAAAATAAAGGTTAGTAAAAAGGTAAACTTGGACATTAGTATCGGTTGATGATATAGACAGCACATTCATTTTCGGAGGACTGTACTGTACTGTAAAAAGTCGGTGGTGGCCGAAATACATCGGCCGAAAGCTTTCGGCATGACGCCCGAAGACAGAGTGCATAAGGTGAAGTGATACGGCCTCACCAACAGCATAACATGACACCCACAAAGCGGGATCCCGTTCTTTTCTCCCCTCGCAGCAGGGGGGCTGTCACTGGCTAATCGCTGACCGAGAACGGGAATAAGTATTGTATTGGCCCGATGGGAAGCCCTCGATCCACTGATATGCATGCCCCATGTCGCAGGCTAGAGGACGATTAGGGAAGTGATCAGCCTGTCAGCTCTCCGAGTCTCCCTGAACAGCGGGATTTTCAGTGACGCACAAGTATTTTACAGCTGGACACACAGACTGTTGGCTACTGAAAGGCTTCCCGCTCAAGCCGAGCGGATCGGACGCACTGATAAATCTTAATCACGGATCTGATGAATTGTCTCAGCTTTGATGTTTTTATTCAGTCTAAAGTCAATATTTACAGCCGGTCTAACACGGAATGAGGTGATCCGAATTGTCGGGTCCGAGAGTCCCCTCCCTCAACCCTTCAGAATCGTAAAATAAAAAGCAAACATAAAACAAATGACGACCGACCCAAAAAATCGTCTGAATACTGGCCCAATAATAAATCTGGACCAGCCAGACCGACTTTGTCTCGCCTGTAAAAACGGCGGATTGACCATCACATCAATCATTCTTGTCCGTCGAATTTCGGGCGCTTGTTTCCCAAAATATCTCCCCGATCGGAAGCTGTCGCATGTGAGCATCTGATCAGCAGTTTCAGTTTTGGTAGGAATCTCGTACCTCCACGTGATGTTGGCTTGCACTACATTTTGAATGCCTTGGATGTAGCGAGCGATATTCGCGTCAATCTCGGGTCCCCAACTTGGCAGTTGCTCAATTGCATTCTGCCAATCTTGGTACCTTTCCTCAAGAAGATTCCCGACTGTATCGAATGCCTCTTGTGGAGATTGGCCGGTCATTCGACAAGCTGCTACCATGCTGAAAGGGCAGTCGTCATTCTACATTCATGTTAGCTTTCGTATGTAAAATATTGAGTGGCATGGACCAACTTACCTCTTCCTTCCGGTAGGATAAAATGTCATTGGATCTTTCACGCTGATTAGTTGTTTGAAACAAAAATGCGAAATGGGTAGTTCATACAGCAAGACAAAGTCTGCACCCAGAAGCTCTAATTTCCGGATAATGGGGTTTTCGAACACTTCATCTGGCAACTTGATGTCATGGGCATACTCAATCAGGTGATACAAAGGCGTCACTCCTGATGACAGCCGTCTTGTTTCTAGCATCTCCTGTATACTAGGAATGCTATTTGAAGAAAATTGTTTCACATGATGGACTACTCCGTCAGTGTATTGCTTCATTGTAAGAGCAAATCTTCTTCGTGCACCTGACTCTATTAGTAAGGTCCACGTCAAGACCAACTTGGGAAAACTTACCAACAGTCGAGCCCTATGAAGACCGTATGTCAGATCGCGACAGCGTCATCTCGTGGAGCTGGACTTACCTCTGAGACTCTTCGGAAAATATCGTCATGGGCCTGGACTACAGCGCTCTTTGGTCTGGTATAAGTCTTGTCTAGCATATCTGCCATGAGACTATCAATGACGACTTGCGACCGCTTCGGATCAGACTTTAATGATCCTTCATCAAACACTACCATTTTTAGCTGGCGTAATTAACAACAAACGTGAATGTTAGCTCATACTATCATCAAAAGGAAAGACCTGGAAGAAATGTCAGAGAGCAGCAATACAAGCAGAGACATGATTCACTCACCCAGTTCCCCCAATCGCACATCGTCTTGAGCTTGTCGAAGGGAGCATCAGGAGCAGCGATAGAGATAAAGATGGCGAAGTCACAGAACTCAACCCTCTTCTTCATTCGAGGTGAGAAGGAACACTTCCTAATGGTGTATGAGTATGGGTATACATTAAAGTTGAGGGCAGCATACTCTGCAAGCCACTTTTCGGATATGGGCTTGACTGTTTCATAGTTGGTATTCATAGGCGGAGTCTCTACCACGAAACCTTTGAACATGTCGGGAAGAATAACAGTTCTTCTTGACTCCATCTTGGTAGTGAACACCTGCATGGCTTGTGCTGCAGGTACAGATTGTGGGGAGGAAGTAATGGGGAGCGAGTGATAGGGACGTAACAGCTGCGTGCTTTGACATGCAGAAACCAGCTCGAGGCTTGCTGGGCGTCACGAGGACTCAAATATCCCAAAGAAAACAAAGAACGCAAGCCAGCTTCGTAGGTGTTCCAATCAGCCTGCTTCCCTTCATCCCGCGTCATTTTCTTTCAGCTTGACACTAGACACATACTAAGCCATGATGGAATCACAATTCCTAGACATTGGTGCAAGCTAGGGTGACGATATCATACCAGATGATGGGTGGACAGGGGTCTCTTTCACGAATTATTGGCAGATGGGCCACACACTCCGTGGGTATGGTTCAGATCTAAATCATGGAGTGAGAGACTAAGAGTGAGCTGTCCACCAACAGAATTACCCCCTCGTCATGTTGATCGTGGGTTCGACGAATGGAGAAGTCCGCGGACCACCAAATCACCTCCGAGAAACAAGAGTACGCAATGTACCTTTCGAGCCAAGGGATAAAAACGGGAGGAGGAGTGCTGAGTCTGGCTTTCAGGTACACTTGGACATCCCCAGCTTAAAATGGATGTTGTCTGTCCTGTTGCTCTCTCGGAAGGTCAGATTAGTACCAAGTCTCCTTTTCCAACTTTTATCAGTCTTTCATCTATTTCACTATGAAGCTCTTTGCACAAGCTGCAGTTCGAGAAGAGCTTCGAACCATTGGAAACCATACTTTCACATGGACCAATGATCACATTCCCAAATCCCACACAGATCCTCTCCGTCACGAATGTGATGAACTTGGAGCTGCTGCCGTCAAAGAAATCCAAGAGATCCACGCTCAGCAAAAGAAAGACGGCCATCAAGTCGGCAGAGCAGACCTGTTCGAAACACTTTCTCGTCACCATAGCCAGAGCGAGGTTCTTTCTCAGCTCTGGACTGAAGTCCATACTGTCCCCTATTGGGTTGACTGGGATCAGATTGCCCGAGGACAGCGTTTCTTCTACCGCTATGCCCTGGCAAACCTCATCGGCTTTGCCTTTCAAGGCTTTGTTGGCGAGAACTCTGCTTCTACCAGCGTCGTTGAAGTACTTGCTCGCACTGGTGGCTTCAGCACTCGTGTCTTGAGACGTCGACTGCTTGAAACATTTCAACTCGTTCTTCAGGTCACGCACTCCCTTGATCATGTGAAGCCTGGTGGACCAGGGCACAGATCGATCGTGCGAGTCCGTCTTCTGCACTCAATGGTTAGACAGCAGATCCTCAAAGTAGCCGCATCTAAATGCCGATTCTTTGATCAGGAGACACACGGCATTCCTATCAACACCCTTGACTCGATACATGCCATTGCGACATTCAGCTGCAACCATGCTTGGCTTCAGCTCCCTCTTATGGGGATCACCCCCGAGAAACAGGAAGTCGAAGATTACATTGCCCTTTGGAGATACGTGGCCCATGTCATTGGGGCGCCCCAGGAGTACTTCACATCAGCAACGCAAGCTAAGGCTGTGATGGAAAGCTTAGCTTATAACGAGCTCCTTGTGACACCCACTTCTGTTGTCATTGGGCACAATTTCGTTGAGGCCCTCAAGGATCTGCCACCCATCAACATCTCGGATGGGTTCATTCAGGCTGCTAGTCGCGTCTTGAATGGCCACGAGATCTGCGACCAGCTTGGTATGGGACGGCCCAGCTGGTACTCATATGCCTGCTTCAAAGGCCATTGCTGGTTGGTGTGGAGCTTGGCTAGCCTGCAGCGATGGATCCCTGCCCTGGACGATAAGGTGATTGATCTCTGTCGGGAAGGGCTGCATGGTGCTATAATCCACAGTAACCAAGGTCTCGGAGGTGGCTCCATCCTTGATTTCAAATACGTGCCGGATGGGCGGATCCAGGGAAAGGAGAAGAACGACCGGGCCGAGGGGCGTCTGTGGTTCTTTGAGAGACCCCTTGAGTTCATGTACTTTGTAGTGTTTGTCATTGGATGCACGGTAGTGCTGGCATGGTTGCTTTGCATGGCGCAGCTCCTTGCGCTTGGGTCCTCGCGTCGTGCTTGGGGGGACAACCTGGTTGGGCTGAGATTGAATTCTGTACTGTAGATCGCCCCGTAATTCTATTTGTCGTATGAACCAACATGCAGGTTTGCCGTGTGCTTAATGTCATCCCAAGTCCTAGGTCCGTATAATCCTTGTCTTGAAGAACACCTCCCTCGCCCGGCTGAAGTTCAGGTGTCAGAAATCAAGCGATCATCACGGATTGAGAAGCATTGAGGTATTTTCATCTCCCAAAGAGGCAATACTTACCATCTTCGTCCCAAGCTATTTCACTTTCTCCATAGTCAACTGAGACATGTTGTCGTGCCGCTGGATATCTGATAGATCACTGGTCAGAGCGCAATCTACCAAGAAAACTATTGTTTGCCTCGATCGATCCGGCACGTCCGCTATTCCCTGGGACAGTGACCAATGAGAGGAGTTCAATTGGTAGTGCAAGAGAAGGCAATCAGGGAAACATTGGGCCTTGACGCTGCGGTTGGGTCAAATAGTGCCGGGATCTACAGGCTAGCTTCGCGTGGCTGTCGCCTGACATGATAGAACCCCTTGTCGAAAATTCAGCTACTCCACACCAACCATGGCTAATCACCAACTGCTCAGCTATCTGAAGAAACAAAGTCATTTTGAGTTTGATACTATATGGCAGTAGTTCGGACTCTGTTGGCTGAGATGGTGTCGTCTGCCACGTCATTCTGCTGTCAGCACTTGGCGATTTTATGTACAAGTGCGTGCGCCGAGTCTTGTGTGAGTGTCTCACTGTCCGCGGTTATGTAGTACGTGTCTCAGATCTAGCACGTAAACGATTTGGACCTCGACGATCCAAACAATGAGTGATTTAATCCGTCGGGTTCCGTTCACGCGGTATCGGTTCCCCGATATTTTACGGACTGCACCATCGTTAAGTCAGCCCGGCTGCTGCAGGCACCCTAACCCTGGTCACCGCGAGGCCCGCGCCGTGAACCAGCATGACATATTGCGCTATACCACGCTATACCACGCTATTGCTCATCATACCACCAGCGCCAAGAGCGTGACGTGTGAAGTCTGACCAATGATCTGATTCGAATGCTGTCACTGGTGCTTTTCATTTTCAATAGTATGTGATTGGAGTTTTCAAACCAGGGTTATTCGAACCCAACTGAATCATGATTGTCAAGGAGGTAGGTGATGAGGACCTTGGGTACCCTCAACAGGGCAAAGGGATGCAAGTCTCAGAGCCAAAAGAGTAAATGCAAGTCGCTGATAGGGTTGAAAGCGAACTTTCTCGGACCCCTCACCTAAGGGTGGCGTGAACTGCAAGTCTACCGTTGATTGCTGAACCGCGTCTTCCGCCAGATTTCTGCGCACGCTAAACAGGCCTTTGGCTTGGATGATATCATCAGGAGGCGTTCGAGTTGGCTGTGCGAAAGAGTCCAGACACTTGAATCAAATTTGCTGACAGAAGGAGAGCTCCGCGGAATTCCGTGGCTGAGTATTTGGCGCTGGTGGTTGCCTAGTCGCCTGCATCGTAACGTCCTTTGTTCTGTGTAAGCAGCTCGAAACGTATTCCTGTAGTCCTATGTTGAGAAAAAGGCAAACTTAAGCAAAGGAAAAAACTGACAAAGTGAGTGCTAGCTCCAATTTGAGTAGTGCTGTAAGATAACTTTAGACAGTACTGTTAGCTTGAGATACAACCTTTTTGTACTCCATGTCATCGGAGCTTGCACGAGGCTGAAGTACAGTCATTGCGCGCGTCTAATCAATATCAAACTCTTCTTAATAGAACTCTATATAAGCACCAATAACACTAGTCCAGGTTCCTACAAAACCTTTTAGGTAGGAGTGCAGGATGTATTCAGAAGTCAAACAACCAAAGAGTGACATTGGCATGGCTTTTACAACGTTGCTTAAACAGTTCCTTTCAGCCAAGATCACTTCAAGCTTCACTACAGAAATGAGCCAAAAGCCGCTAAACATATGACGTACATGAAGGTAACACATCAGCTATCCCGTTAAGTACAACACTTGTCAGAGCAGTCTGAGTCTTGACTGATAACATTCGAGGCAGCACATTTGAACATTGAGTCCGTCAACATATTTTTGTATTGAACACTGCCTTCTTGATATGCTATACTTCAGAGCTGCCCAGCTATCATCTGCCATTCACTCCACGTGCTTCCATACTCTGTCAATCTCAGACGTCATTCATAAGCAATCGCTAGAATCCTATGCAGAGAACTGAGTAGCGCGGCGGTTTTTACGGTTGTTGGTGTTGGTGTCGCTCTGGTCCTGGGCATCTTCTTCATCAGCGTTGCCGTTGCTGTTACCGTTGCCCGCGCTGCCCGCGTTGCCTGTATTTCCAGCATTGCCAGCGTTTCCAGTGTTACCAGAATTGCCGGTACCCGCGTTGTTGTTGTTGCCGGTAGCTTGGGCCATTTGAACTGGAATGACACCACCGAAAGGACCAGCCCGGGCCGGGTTCTGGCAACGAACAAGGCAAACATTCTCCTCACCAGCAACCGTGCCTGTGCAATCCTGTCCAGCAGGGATAGAGGCAATAAGAGGAAAGTCACCCATCTCACCATCACGGTTACGGCCGCGATCGTTGCCTTCAACGTTGGTGGTGACTTGGATGTTATCCCATGAAGTGCCAGTTCCATCAGCGTTGATCATACAGGTATAAGGTCCAGCGCCATCGGAGTTGACCTGATGGACAGTCATCTCAAGGTTGCCGCCAGGGTTGACTTGAGGAAGCTGACTGCCAGTCTCTTCCATGATGTCGAGGGTGCCCTGCTCAATCTGATTGTCACCACCAGCGAGGGTCTCGCCAACGGTGTCAGCGGCACTACCACGGAAGCGAGTAGCATCGGTTTGAAAGGGACGGCGTCTGGTGCCATCGCGAGGAGTGGAGGTGTCAACACCGAGAGCCATGCCAGAGCCGCCGGCATCTCCAACCGCGTTTGTGATGACGCTGTGAGCAGCTGCAATATCGGTAGCGACGAAGAGAGTAAAGATGATGTTCTTGATGGATGCCATTGTGAATGCTGTTGTGGGGGAGGGTCAAGTAGGGAAAGTTTTCTGTGTGATTGGAGAACTTGGAGGGGTAATTAAAGACCTGACCGGCAGGAGATAGAAGTGAAGATAGTAGGAGAAGAGTGGACTGATGATCTGAGGATGCTGAGGCTGTTGATGATTAGGAATATTGATGAAGGTAATGGTCATCTTTATAGAGAACTGTCGCAATACCTCTTGTCTTCTTCTTACCATCTCGACATACACATATCACCACAAGAGACAAGCCAAGAGAACACAAGACATACCATGAGACGTACAAGAGCTTCACAATTAACCACATTTCGACAAACATATCACTAAACGGCTTTGATATCGCTATGACCCTCACGGCCAAGACCCGGGAACATCGTCTCCCGAGAGAACCGAAGAGCACAGCCTCTTCATTAAACAAAACGACAAAACGCGTTTCAACCATATCTGGAGTGCGATTCGCCACACAAACTATGAACCATTCATATAAGGTTATTTTGAACATAAAACGTTAATGATTGCTGCGCCCACTGACAAACCGGTCATAGCGGTTGTGTCATGATTTGTTGCACACGGACAACCTGAGCCCCTGTAGTTGTCACAGCTGCTGCATCCCGGTCAGACCCAGTTGACTTGAATGTTCTGGATTGGCTCCAAGTTGAGATATTGCGGATAGCCCGCTTGGACTGTTTTATTCCTTGGCGAATTACTTGAACTTGAGTCTGCGATTGATCAGAATCAGCTTACGCTATACCCATTTCAGTAAGTGGACTGTGAGAAGCCAGGGGCTCAGGTACAACTGATACCAGCCCTTGTCACTCTTCTGAGGAGCCAATCGTATCTCCTCTTCGTCAAATTCCGAGATCTACAATGATGGATGAGGTTTGTTTCTTGCTAATTACTAATTGTAAATCGCCGTTGCAAGCATTGACTCACGAGATCTAAGGCTGAGAGCGCTGGTGATTTTTCTTCCTTGATGACCGGCATCTTCAATTGACATACGGCAATTTGTCAAATACGTAATAATATCATCGAGTTTCTTTATACTAAAAGAGCTTTGAGCATTCTCGGGCACCTTTTCACTATAGATACGGGCTCAATAGGGTAGCAGGATTGGGATTGATAATTGGAATCTATAAGCGTTTCTCCTCAAGACCGAGCAATGTCAAACTCAGCTATATACCAGTTTTGAATAGCTTTGGTGTCTCCCGTAATAGCTACAGTGTCATACCGCGACCTTTGCTCTTTCGCCGCCGAGCCATTGTTAACCATACGACCAACCCATTTGCCATGTCGGCGACCAGCATTGATGATCTTATCAATAGCAGCAACAAATTCAGGCTCATCACCTCGCGCAGGTGTATATCCCAGCAATGACTGAGCAAGATCATTTGGGCCGATAAACAGCATGTCCACACCGGGAGTGGCAGCAATCTCATCGACGTTCTCAACACCAGCGCGAGTCTCTATCTGAATCATGGTGATGATGGTCTCGTTGGCAGACTTCATGTACTCGGGTGTTGTGAGACCATGACCAATAGCAGGGAATGCAGAGCCCTGCCCTCGAACGCCCTGAGGGGGAAACTTGGAAGACGCGACGATTTGCCTCGCCTCGTCTGCGTTATTGATTTGAGGAACCATGATGCCATGTGCGCCGGTGTCAAGTGCTCGCTTGATGATATCGTGGGCAGGCCCGCGGATGCGGATGATGGGCGACACCCCGAGAGCTGAAATGGCTGCCACTGAGTTGTGCATTGAGTCATCTCCAATGTGGCCGTGTTCACAGTCAAGGATGATGCCGTCCAGGCCGGTCAAAGCAACAATCTGAGCTTGGCGTACACTGGGGATGGCAACAAAGGTCATCAAGGGGAACTCCCCGGCCTTGATTTTATTGAGAAACCTCAATCGAGGGTTCTCGATAGTTGTTGTGAGGGCCGTGGAGTATGTTTTTTGAGTCATGGTTGTTTTGTGATTTTGCGCTGAGATTTGATGATGTTTCGGTTGTGCAATTGCGAAGGCGGTTTGATGATTTGTTGTTGATGAAGATAAGACAATTAATTGTTACTATAATGTACTCGGAGGTTATTGAGTTCTTTAATTAATTCTTCCAATTATAACAAAATCTATTATCTACAATTTCTCTCCAAAAATGCCAATTGCACGCCTCTGCTACCGTTGTGTAATGCTGGATCCACAGGGAGGAGCTCCCCCCCGGCTGCAGGGGAATGGTTAATCTTCCTGCAGGCCCTGTCCAGTGAGCTCCTCCTCCGAGCAATCGGTAAACCCAACCGATAAGACTACTAATCTGGTAGGCAAACCGCACTAACCATAACGGCAACTCCCGGCTGGACCCCGGATTCTGGTATCTACAGCGTTCAACTTCAGTTTAGAGCTTGAGTCGCGTCGCCGAGCTAACGCATTTCATCCCCGCATTCTAATCAGCCCCTCGTCATTCGTCGTCCGCCACGAGACCTGGAGGACTTCATTGTATGCGTCGAGATAACGCTATGTCCGGCCTGTCGGTGGATTTATAGCCTCGTCTCCCGACGAGTGTTGGAACGAAAATCCCAGACAGCCATCCTCGTCTCTTTATCCCTCACAACTTCAAGACACGAATAACATTGCCGTCATGGCTACCGTCCCTGTGGATGAATCCCTCAAGCGGTCACCCTCGTCTCATGCCGAGGGTACCAGCACTGCCTACCAGAGGATGCCCGAAACCCTCTTGCACCTCAACGAAGAAGAGATCGCTGCAATGAACAAGAAGTTAGTTCGCAAGATCGACTCCATCATTCTGCCCATCATCGGAATATTGTACATTCTCAACTACATCGATCGGCAGAACTTGGCCGCTGCAAAACTCCATGGCATCACTGATGATCTCAACATGACAACGGAGCAATTTGCTACGGCGATATCAATCCTCTTCGTTGGTTACCTTCCGTTCCAGATCCCAAGCAATCTCATCATTGCAAGGATTCCTCGGCCGGGTATGTACATCTGTGTTGCTGTGGTCATTTGGGGAACTATCTCAGCTTGCACGGCTCTGGTCAAAAGCTATGGTCAGCTTCTAGCGGTCAGAGCAATTCTCGGTGTCGCTGAGGCCGTCTTCTTTCCGGGGTAAGAATCGCTCACTTCCTTCAACAGATGAAGATTGTCTGACAAATTTCTAGAGCCATATACTACCTCTCCGCATGGTATACCAAGACCGAGCTCGGAAAACGAATCGCCAGTCTCTACATTGCCCAACAGGTCGGTAACGCGTTCGGTGGCCTATTTGCTGCAGCCATCTTCCAGCTCGACGGTCGACACGGAATCAAGGGCTGGCAGTGGCTCTTCATCATCGAAGGTTCTGCCACAGTTGGAATTGGTGTCGTTTGTGCCTTTTTCATGCCCGAGTTTCCCTATAACAGCCGAATCCTTTCCCAGCCCGAACGAGACCTTGCCGTGTGGCGTATCGAATCAACAACTGGTGCAGCTGAGGGCTCCGAGAAGGAGAGCACTCTCAAAAGCTTCGGAAAGGCTCTATCTGACCCCAAGCTTCTGCTTCTCATTCTGTGCAACTTGCTTTCCCAGGCACAGGGCTCGATTGCCAATTACTTTCCGACTCTGATTGCTTCGCTCAACTTTGGCAGCACTGTCAGCCTGCTTCTTACTGCACCCCCCTACGTCCTCGCAGGGGCTGTCTACTGGGTGCTGATGTGGTACAGCGACCGAAAAAACACAGCTTACCCCATTATCATCGGATGCATTGCCATTGCTATTGGCATGTATATCATTCCCATGTCTACACTTAATGTCCCTGCTCGCTATTTCTCCATGATGATTCTCCCATTTGCATCTGTCGGCCCTCAGCTTGTTCTTTACAAGACCATCAATCTCCATCTCGCACGTCCTGTCTCAAAGCGCGCAGCAGCATCTGCTCTTGTCAATGCTATTGGTGGCACCTCCAACATCTGGGCTTCATACTTGTACTATGCTCCTCCTCACTTCTATGCAGCATTCGGTACTCTTATGGGATGCGCCTTTCTCTTTGCTGGCACTATTACTTTCTACCGCTGGCTCATTTTGCGCGAGAATAAGCGACTGGATTCTGGCGATCCTGAGGAGATAGCCAAGGTTGTCAGAGGTGGCGTTACTGAGGAGATGGTTCAGCTTGGATGGCGTTACGAGATGTATTGATGGCGGTGGTGGGTGGCGAGTCGAGTGTACTAGCAAGAGGTTTTATAGACAAATACGCACTAAACAGACGAGGTATCCATGCTTCATTATGTATCCACAGATAGGTAATTTATTTTGATTCTCTAAACAAGTATGACGATATAGTTCTCAATTTGAACAGCACTAATAGGTGAAGACAATACATGATGAGAAAGACTGCAGTGCGCAAGAAGATTCAGTGTATTTGAGTATATAGGGTATGCTTTAGAGTGGATGGGTACTCTGCGAGATAAGTTGATAACCGATAAAGATAACGGTCGATAAAACTGGAGCCCGCAATTGTTCGTTGGAGATAGGCATTCCGACAGTCCAATCATAACCGGGCTCAGTCAGCAAGCGTGCCGACAGAGATAAGTTAGTGGAGCCTATCATATCCCTGAAGATAATGATGACCCACACTCGATTGCAGATTGCGGGGAAGAGAGTGAGGAACTGGGAAGGGGAAGGGGATTGCCTGGGGGAAATTGTCAGTCATTTCAACTCAACCCAGCCATTGTTACTCCGTATATCCGCATACGTATATAACCGCCCGCCTACAAAGCAGCTCAGAATGGCTTCAACAAGTACTCGTAGCATAGCCATCTCTCCACCATCCTCCCAACCTTTCCAATGCCAAGTATGTTCAAGTCGCTTTACCCGCCATGAGAATCTGAAGCGTCACGCTGCGCTACATTCTCGCTCTTCCAGCAATGCCTCTATACCCTGCCATCTCTGCCCTGCCACCTTTTCGCGTCTGGATCTACGTCACCGGCACATGAAGCGGAAACACCTGGACTATATGGAAAGGACTTCTCGAGGAGGTAACTCACCGCAGAGCGACCTGCAGCGCCAGGCACCGACGCCGCCGTCGCAGATGAGTGAGAACCATGTTGAGGCCGATCGGCTTTTTCGACAAACATCTATTGGTGGTGATGCCATCAATCTTTCCAGTAGCTTGCCCTCGAATCTGGACGACCCTCAAATGCTCGCCACGTCATTCTCATCGCAAGCATCCATGCTGCTTGGTCCGACTGCTTCCCAATTGGCAGGCGTCAACTTTCTTGAGCCCTCATGCAATCTCAACATGTCCAACTCGCCTTCTGGAATGAGTCTCCTCAACTTTAGCCTCGACCAAGGAAGTCCCGAACGGTTATTGTATGGATCAATTGATCTCAGCCAGGTCCAGAATGACTGGTTACCGTCAGCCACCCAAACTGCACAAGGCTGTCAATTGTATTTCAAGCATGTATCCCACTTCCTGCCCTTCCTGCATCAGCCGACATTCGATGCGACCTCCACCCCTAGTCACTTACTCCTCAGCATTCTCTGCATAGCCTATCAGTATGGCGTAGACCCAGACCGTAGTGGTCAGCAAGGGTCTGGTGTGATCTTATCCGAGAGATGCTACCATCGCGCTCGAGATCTCGTGTCTAGCGATGATAATGGGCCAGACGAATCAACACATACCCTCTCGCTTATTCAATCTCTAATACTACTCGAGGTATACGCCATGATGTATCTTTGTGGAAACCACTCGGCGTATGGACTCAAGACTCACACCAGGATGATCTCGCTCGCCCGATCAAGTGGACTGTCTATACCACTACCGAGCGAGCTGACATCGAAGACCCCATGTCTTAATTCCTTGTGGCGAACATTCATCGAGGCCGAGTCGCACAAGAGGACGCTCTTCGCTGCTCATCAGATCGATACGTTATGGTATCAGTTTCTCTCGATACCCCGACAGTTCTCCCACCTCGAGATCAAGCACGAGCTGCCCTGCCCCCAAGAGCAGTGGGCGGCGCCCTCAGCAGCCGAGTGGGCGCATAAAAGATTAGTTGCCGTTGTCCCTGGCCCGCCAGTACAGTACCCTGATGCAGTTCGACTCTTCTTGTCATTGGCATCGGATCCTGGCTCCTTTCCCTCGTTCGATCCATACGGAGCCATAAACATCACGCAGTTCCTCGCTTCTAGCGCACAAGAAACTTCTGGCTGGAGTGCCATGACAGGGATGATCAGCACAGAAAGGCTGGAGCCATTGCGCAAGTCCCTCGAAGCCTTGGGTCCTGTTGTCCAGTCTGCGGAAGAGTTGGAGCATGCAAACTGGCCCCGTGGAGCGTTCTGTGAGGCGACATGGCGCTCTGCCATGATCGACGTGCGGATATGGTCGCCGTCGCATACGTGTGGAATGGTAGGTGGGACCATGGACGCAGTCCTGCAGCAGACGACATATCTGGCGCCATCGTGCGAGTTTCTCTGTGAGTCCAACACTGCACAAGTCATCAAACCTCATATCGACTGGTTTCTCACATATCTCGACTCGCCGCTTGTACCCGACTCGGAGGCACCTTGGATCATGTTGTACGCCTTCAAGGCGTTTGTGATTGCCTGGCAGTTGATTAAAGGCAGTACGCTAGGAACGATGCAGGTTGTTGGTATTGAAGATGGAGATACCAATGGGGCTCTGGAGTGGGCCAGGGGAGTTTTTGGACGAAGGCAACAACGGCAGCTCGGCAAGATTATTATGACGTGCCTGGACACATTATGAACATGTCTTTATATGAATTAGCGAGCCTTCTTTTACATATCTGTAAAATAAGATGGAATGGTTAAGATGAACACGTGTTATATCACCAAGAGGTTACCACTTCTATTTCCTGCGTGGTGCGAGGTAGGATCGGCTCATACATGGTTCTCATCGTAAGTTACTATTATGAAATGGTCCGATAGCCTACAAATGGGCTTGGACTGTCGTATTGGCACCTTACGGTTTCTGCCGATGACAAACAGTCTTATGAGGTATAACTGTTCAGCATGTCCCATTGCTGCGCCATATTGTGAATCCAAAAGTAAGATTCTCTATCTATAAAGTCATTGAAACTTGGTCTAATCGTTTGCCCTCTGAAGTCTAACTAAGCCTGCGCAATGCACTCAATCTCAATAACAGTACCATCACCAGGAGGAAGAGCCTGGAGGCACGAGCGCGAAGGCATAGGCTGGGGCAGGAAATCTATGTACACCTCGTTCATAGCAGCAAAGTCCTTCATGTCAGCCAAGTAGACATTGTACTTAACGACCTGCTCGAGGGATGAGCCGGAGAGCTCAAGCACCTCTTTGAGATTCTGGAGAACGGTCCTCTGTACAATGAGTTAGATTGTGACGCATTACATCGAGACTTTAGGAACGCACTGTTGCCTGTTTAATCTCGCCAGTAGCAGTTTGTCCGGCGCAAAAGACTAGACCAGGTACTTTGGTGGCTGGGCCTGTAAAAGGGAGAAAGTTGTCAGTAAGGCTTTCTCCTGGTGGAGGGTCTGGGGTTTAGGCGACTTACAGTTGTGGGGCTTGGTAGGGAACTTATCGCTGGAAATGAGTTGGCGAGACATGGTTGTTTGTGAGAGAGAATGAGGCGGATAGTGAGGTAGATGCTGTGGGAGATTGCTTGATGACTTGTGAATGATTTGAATGATGATTGATATCCAGGTACTGAGTAAATATCCGTATCCTTATCATATTCATTTCTTGTTCATGGTGAACTCTGAGGCTGGCTGATTGGCCGCTTATCTGGGAGGAGCTCCTCCCAAGCGCCCTGTCCAGCCCCTCCACAGCGAGCGCTAGCTCCTCCCGATGTCCTCCAACCCTAATCCGAATCAGGTGCATGCACAGGGCGATCACTGGCTTCAACCGTCTCGGGAGGAGCTTGATTGATTGCGATGAGACACTATCAATCAGCAAGCGATGTAGCATTGATACTGAGCGGAATAGACATTAGTGTTGGAGCTAGATAGCTGCAGCACGTGAGTAGATCGTATGTTGTTGAGCTCTGGGAGCCGGACTCTGTCCTACACCATCTCCGAGAGGCGGAGCTCGACCAAACAACTTATGTTGTTCGCTGTATAAGAGCAGAACAATCAACCTTGAAACAATAATCTTCATCAGACTAAGACATCATAGTCTACAATAGCTATCTCTCTATCTAAGCATTATCAAAACGCTTCAACATGTCGCCAGCAGCTTCATTTAGTCCTCCCTCAGCCGAATTGCCCGGCAAGCCTTTTGTCCCTGAGTGGATTCCCCCGCCAGTGACACAGCAAAAGGAGCAATTTGCGGAACTCACTTCTATTGACCTTTCCCTGCTCGACTCTGATGATCCCGCGGTTGTGCAAGAGTTGGTCAACCAAGTCAAGAGAGCCATTCGCGAGGATGGGTTCCTGTTCCTTGAGAACTATGGTATCTCACTAGAACAGGTATAAACCACCAATGATTCAATTCCTAGGCAAGAGGCCACTGTCGCTGACTTCTTATGTCACAGCTCCACCGCCAATTTGCTATCGCCCAGTACATGTACAACAACATTTCGGAAGAGGACAAGGAACGCCTGCTCTTCAACCCTGACTCTGGTGTCTGGTCTGGCTACAAACACCCATTTGGCTTCAAGGTAAGCCTTTGTTCCGTCGTTGATTCATTACTTTCTTCAGTTGAATTGTTTTACTGACTTTTGCCGTCTAATAGCGTCACCGTGGACCTCCTGATGGCATTGAACAGTTCAACTGGTACCGACCCGATTGGGAGGACATTAATCGCGTGCCTACCTGCCTTCATCCCTTCATGGATGAGATCGAGGCTTTTGCCAATTACCTCACTGGTTCAGTCAACCGTCGCCTCCTGACTCTTTTCTCCCGCGTTCTCGAGCTCCCAGACGACTACCTATGGGAAAAAGTCCAGTCGCATGGTAGCCCAACTGGCGAGGGTTACTTCAGGCATGCGCTGTTCAGACCTGTGCAGAAGACCACAGAAGAGGCTTCCAAGGGCCTCCGCATGCATGGCCATACTGACTTCGGTCTCACCACGCTGCTCTTTTCCGTTCCTGTCTCTTGCCTTCAGATCTGGGGCCAGGATGAGAAGTGGTACTATGCTCCATACAAGCCGGGTGCTCTCGTCGTCAACATTGGCGATACCCTCGAGATCGTTTCCGGGGGACACTTCAAGGCCACTCGCCACCGTGTCTACAAGCCTCCGGTTGACCAACGCAACTACGAGCGTCTCTCATTGGTGTTGTTCAACAGCTCCGTTGGTGACTTGCGCATGACACCAGCTGCTGGTAAGTTGACTGCGACAATTGCCCCAGATTCGCCTCACTAAATATATGACAGAATCTCCTCTTATCCAGCGCGAGGGCTGTGTCGAAGATCAAGGAGTGTACGCCGAGTTCAAGAAGCGAACGCAGCAGGGGAAGCTCGTTCCTACTAACCGAGAATGGCGCGAGATCCAGATCGCGACATGTACGGATCCTACAGATACTGAGAACAATAGAGTTGGTGCTCATCAGGTTCTGATTGATGGAAAGCTCATGCACCAACGAGAGTACATGGGAGTCAAGGTGGTCTTGCCAGTTTAATTATTACTAGCTTATAGCTGTAACAGAGTATGCCAGGTTTTTGTTTATTTATACCAAGTGTCAGCCGATAAATCTGCGTGTGTATCTTATGTTTAACTGGCCGATGATGAGGACAAAGCGTTGCTCATACGGGTAACAAGAAAATCTGCCTACTCCAAGAGTGGGCTCCCTTTTGGTCAGATCCACGGGTAGCCCACTTTAACATGTTGGCTAGCCATGCTTTCAGACCAGCAGTAACAGGTAGCTAGGGCCGGAGCCAGGAATAATGAAGATCCGCGGACATTGTTGCATCCAGCCGGTCAGAAGCGACCAGGCTCTCATAGATCAAATCAAGACCAAGCAAAGGCAAAGTCCGCATGACCTTTCTGACCGCTTCCCACATAGCATACGTCCCCGGGAAGGCAAAAGCAACCTACTTCGCACAGGAGCGTCATGAGGAATCGACGTGCATGTGATGCTTGCCGTCAGCGGAAGGTGAGTTGCTCTCTAAGCAGTTACGACATCTGCGCCATGTAACGAGGAGTAGATACCATCTTTGCACGACGGCATGACTGACCAGACCGTACTAGATCCAATGCGACGGTGATGCTTCCAGCCCTACACAACAGTGCGACTGGTGCAGTTGCCACGGAATGAAGTGCACATTCCACGGACTGAGGACAAAAGTGATGAAGCGCGAGTAGGTCGAATTTGTCTGTCTCTGTTACCCTCTGTTTCTCATCATATACAGACCAAGTCTGGAGTTTGAGGACGATCAGCCTAGCCAATCTGAACCTGCTGAGAATGTTTCATCCGACGGCCTTGGCACAAGCTTGGAACTCCAACAAATCACATGTCATCCGGAGAGGGTAAATTGGGTGGTCCCAGAAGGCTCGCCCAGTCTCTATGCCGGACTTCTTATGGGCCAGAATCGCTGTCACAGTGGCATTCCCTTCTTCACCAAAGAAGACGAGGAATGGATAAATTCGCGAACCGGTGGGAAAGCCAATTTTCGAAAATTTACAGCCCTCCGTATGAGGCAAACGATCCAACTGTCAAACTCGCCTCACATACCCGTCCAGAGAGCCAACGGTGGTCTCCGCGTTCTTCCATCACGAGGCATTGCCAAGGCGTTCCTGGATGCCTTTCACCAATCCTTTCTAAGATTGGTCTTCCCAGTCGTCGACTACACGCTGTTCCAGGAAACTATTGCTGCGGCCTATGAAGCCAGCGACGACAAGGCGTCGCTGAGACAAACCACTGCAAAAGTATGCGTGTTGGCCTTCATCTCACTGGCGGGGGTTTTGTTCCACGGCAAACTATCATTCCTCCCCACAATGGACTGGGATGCGTGTTACCAAGCGGCGCGCTCCTTTCTACCAAACATGCTCGATGAAGCCACTGTGGAAAATCTCCAAACAGTCTTGATGCTGGTAAGTCTGTGTCGGTCTTGATCTTGCTTGGTAGGGGGATTCGTATCTAAAACCAACCAGTACCTCCGTCAACGATATATCGGCCATTCAGAGTCGAGCGTTATTCTCCATTCGATCGCTTGCCGAATGGCATCCATGCTTGGTGGAAATACCTATACGAAAACCAAGTCCTTCGGCAACGAGATTACTTATCAGGAACGACAGGCTCATCACATCCGACTGCTCTTCTGGCATTGCTACATCTTTGACAAGGACATTGCCCTTCGGACAGGACAGGCGCCATTCATATCTGACATGCACTGTGATCTTACTCTCCCCGAAGGCTACATCGAGACCCAATTTATACCGCCTCTGCCAGGGCACCATGTCTCTTCGTCTTACTATGCAGACGAGTCGCTGGTTCCTTTTCTTCCTGGAGAGTTACGACTGAGCATGCTCAAGCATAAAACATACGAGTTACTATACTCCACTCAAGCACTTGCCAAACCAGACTCTGAGATAATCTGTGCTATTCTGGAGCTGGATGATGAGCTGGAATGTTGGCGATTATCTATCCCAGAGGTTGTCCGTCCTGCCCTATCGGTGTCTGATGTCAAGAAAGCACTGTCGGACCTCCCCATCCAACACAGAATGCAGAATATTGCTCTACACCTTGAGTACCACCATCTCGTGGTGACAATTCACCGGGCAGGCGCTAGATGTATGACAGATGATCCAGAAATTCATCTTAATGTCGATGAACGTCATACAGCAATCAATTCTAGTATCGCCTTGTGCCTTGAAGCGAGTCGGTCAACCTTGATCTTTCTTCACGCGGTCATCGATGATCTAGCAGGAGAAGTATTCTGGTGAGTTTACTTCTGGTTACTCGATTTACTGCTCTTGACCCTGGCCAGACGCCCGTCTGTGGTGTCAAACAGCCGAGGGTTCTTCTAACAATACATCGTTAGGGTTACTGTCTTCTACCCCACGGCAGCGGCGATGATGCTGTTCATTCACGTTCTAGCTGAGCCATTGGTTCCGCAATCAAAGACAGATTTAGAGCTGTTAAGCTCAGCCGCAGGCCTCATTCAGAGTATGCCGATACATAGACTGACAGCGCATGAGACTGGTCATGTGCAGTTAGTAAACGAGTTCATAACAGAACTGATCCGTCTTGGTAACTGCGCTGTCTGTAATGCCACCAAAGAAGTTCAATTGAGTAGTGCTCATGATATACGGCAGGAAGCTGTTGAGTAACTTGATCAATTCCAGACTATCTAGATCCTATATCTCACCGGAATTCACACCATCCGCGGCGCCAAGCAATAGCAGGGTTCATCGGAAATATTGTTCATTATATCATGCAACCCATGATAGCTGATGAAGTAGACCAAAGAATGAAGACCGGCTTTTACATGTTGCTCTTTGAAAAGGCACAGACAAACAAGAACGACAAAGTGAGAGAACCGACGGCCTCGTAGACTCTATATCTAAACTCGTCTGTGTGATGTCTTGGCCTCTTCAATAAACCAAAACTGAGGCCAATAGTTTGATCATCTCAGCACCGTCTTCCAACTCACCAATATACATGACATGCCTATCGGGCCGTACGAGTACAATACATCCGGTTTCCCGACTTACTCCATACTTATTGTACGCTTCGCCTAGATTCCAGGGCCTTATTTCATTGTTGTCGACAAAGACTTGATGGTAAGAATCGCCCTGCTTGAAGAGGAACGGGGGCAGGTCAGCTATCTCGACATGATCCCTGCTCGCACTATGCAAAACGAGGATTTCAAACTCGTCCCGCGGCGAGGCTGCATCCCCTTGGACGCGCCGGAAGAGAGTGTCAGGGAGCTCCAGAAGCTGGCTAAAGCGTTCCACTCGGCGTAGCTGCTCGGGATTGGATACATCGCCGGCGAAGATGACCACGCGGTACCGACCATCACTCGGGAAGGATTTTCCAAAATCAACACCTTCTCCGTTGGCATGTCTTTCCACAACGTGTGAGGGCAGACGCCGGCCGACGGGAATGCCAGCCGCTAGGTGCTGCTTGGAAACAATAGAACCACCTTCCTTGGCGACCAACAACCCAGTTTCGTACTCGATCGCCGTAGTGCTCGAAAATCCAAGATTTTCCCGTAGGTCGTGACTGGCTCCTTCAACCGAAAAGCCTCCTATCAGGCTTGACTGCTTCGACAGAGCCTTATCAAAAGCGATAAGCTGTCTGGTAGTCAGTCCGCGCTCTTCGTCGTACGTCTTGAGGATGGACAGTGGAGAAATGCCCCTTATAACATGGGCAATTTTCCAACCTAGATTATAAGCTGAAGACGTTAGACAGAGGATCGTACTAGGGCAAGAGAATAGTGTCACCATCTTGTATACTAAAGTTCATGCCAATACCGGCTCTTGGCGAATGGACATGCAGCGCGTCGCCGGTGAGAAAGACACGGGAGTCCTTGGAGGAGGAGCTTGAGATTCGCTGGCGGGTGCCGAATACCCCGCACCAATCGACACGGCTGACATTCAGCTCATAGGGGTGGATAATCTCCCTCATGGACTGGATGATGACTTCTGGAGTCGCATCTGCCCTGCTCTTGATGGGGGCTGCAATGCGCAATAATCCATTCTCGCGGGGTACGAATCCACCTCCCCGCCCGTCCTTGGATATAATGGTCTGAATACGAATGTCCGCTGTCAAGATGGTCAGTATAAAACAAGCAATTAGACCAAGAGTCGCGTACGAAAGTCTGAAGTCGCAATGCAGTCCAGTATTCCTCCAAAACCCCCATCTCGGTCCTCATCATCTCCAAGAAAGTCAAACCCCAAAGCGCGACGAGTCCAGCTTCGGCTCCCATCGGCCCCGATCACAAATTTGGCCCTGATGACTTCAGTACTGCCTTCTCTTCCGCTGACCTTGCGCTTCAGATATGGCTCATCTGCCGGGTTATAGTTGAAGTCATCCGGCTGGGGAATGGTTTCGTTTGCCGCGGACGCTGCTAGTTCCTCTTCCGTGAGGTGTTTGACCGTCACCTTGATCGCGTGGGCATGAGGATCAAGTATGTTCGACTTGTCAATCTCAAGATCTGTCGCTGCGACGCCTCGCTCGACTTCTAGTCCGCCAAAGGCTTTCATGCCATCCAGCAAAGCACGCTCTGTGTCACCTACACATAGTTAGATATCTCGCGAGCATGTGCAGAGGACGGGCTGAACCTTGGCTGATGTGGACGAGACGGTGGTGGCCAATCTCTGGAGACCATTTCGGAAAGCGACCCATGCGTTTAATGGGGAGATCGTTGGCGCCAGCCTATATGCGCGAGGTTAGATTGGGTATTCGACAAAAATCAAGTCTCACAAACCCAGAACGTCATCTCGACTGCAGGAGCAGCGGTCTTGTAGAGGTCGTCCACAATGCCAAACGAGTCAAAGATATCCAGCGTTCCGGTCTGCATTCCATCAGCATGGCCTCTGAAGACCTTTGTACTGCGGGCATCGATGATGCGTGCTTTCACACCGCACCTCGCCATCCACAAGGCAGCCATAAGACTGCATGTCTCAAAGTTAGCAATCAAAGCACACAAGAGGCGGTTTGGTGCAAATTTGTTTACCCAGATGGCCCGGCGCCAATTATGAGCACATCAGTAGTGGACTCAGGTGATACAGTCATGATTCTCATGGGAGGGGATAATTGAGACGTTGTAAAACGATCAAAGTGCAAAGTTTTGTATCCAATGTAGTAGTAAGGGCAATAAGTTGACTGTGTTGTGATATGGTTCGAAGTATTGAAGAAAAAACCTTAGCTTTTATAGCATTTTTGAACATGAAAACATTACCTCCTGGGGCCATGCGGTTTAGCTAGAATCCACGGAGGAGTACTGGTGAATGTCGTTGCTTGGCTTGTAAAGGCTGTTATGCGCTTAGTCATCGGCAATGATAAAAGTATTCGCATCCCTTGCTCAGCAGGATCTTGTTCTAGCCACAAGTGGAGTTTGAGGGGCCGAAACTAGCATCACTAACTAGAACGATGTTAGCACTTTATACCAATTAAGGTGTTGTCGCGGTTCGGCTTCGTCGCGCAGAGGTTCAGTAAGATCCTTGCCTCGATGCATCGTTGCGGTGTTGTTACAGGTAGTGCTGAAAACGGGGCGCAAATCGAGCTAGGCTAGGTGGACCCACAGCTAGGGGATGCGAAGAATAACAGTACGGACACTCGGAAAGTCAGTATCCCGATAGGCATGCGCAGTGCAGACACGGAGTAACTGGCATGGTGACCTACTTCCCAGCTAGCAACAAACGGACGGATGCAGGGCTCCAGAATGCGCCGGTATACTCGAGCGTCAGGGCCCCTCTAGAGCCATGAGCCGCTTCCCTGCTTTGATGGCTATGCACCCCGTACTTCCACTGCCGCTCAGTCAGCCCGGGACAATGTGAAAGCCGACACTAAACCATGCGGGTACGTACATCGACTGAGATTTATCCTTGCTCACGCTGGTCACGCACTTGCACGATCTGGCCCGTGTGATGTGCTTCAGTACTGTTGAACGGCACGCCAACTTCTTAACCGAAGTTGGGCAGATATGCACAGATATGTGAAAGAGTTCCATCCCTCTCTCCGCATGTCTCTTCTTATTGACCTTGTTGATCACCCGGAACACACCCCAGATCCGACGGAAGGCACATCTCTACAACCCTTCCATACTTGTAAAGTACCGAGAACGGGTCACTCGCTTCTCAGGACCTCGGTGAGGGATTACACTAGTTGTCTATTATGTAAAGGTTGCGTAAGGAAGGCGAATCTTGTATGTGTTGCATGATGGTCAGTATGTTACTTGTAGGGGACTAGACCGGCGCGGCAAAGCTGGCACATTTTGTCTCTCGTTTATCAAAGTGGTCGTGTATCGGATCCTTGACGTCTGGATTCTTGGGCGCTTTTTGCCCTTGAAACGTCATCCATAGTGTTTAAGCGATTTCTGTCCTAAGTTCAAGAATCTTAGCTACGACCGTATTACAACGTTCGCATTTCTCGTGTGTGATTAAATTCATAGTTCACTGAACTCTATCGTATCTCGCTCGGTATCGGCGGGTCTTTACACGAGACATCAAACTCCATTCATAGAGTTAGGAAGTCTCCTTATCATGGAGGTTGGGAAGCAAACTTCGAGTCTCAATCTATAGATTGCCAACAATATGGGTATGTACTATAGGAAAATCACCACTTGTGGTCTGGGTCATTTCTCCAAACGTGATTATCGATATGCTTTTGATCAACCTGACCCAGTGGCTGACCAAGGGCTTCTCTGTCAGCAGCTATCTTTTGGTACGACGGCCTGTTGACTAGAGCAGAGTTCCATTCGGCGTAATGGGGAAACTCCTCGGACGGGTCGTATCCTGGAAGTAACTGGGGAATCAACTCGTTCGTAACCACAAAGCAAAGGTCAGCGAACGTGATCTTATCGCCAGTAAGATAGCTCTTGCCGCTCTTCTTCAGATGCTCGTCGAGTATTCCAACAGTTCGCTTAATCGTCCATTCGTATCGCTTAAGGGCAGACTGGACATGCTCTGGATGTTTGTACAAGAACCAGGCTTGCTGACTATAGTACATATGCTGTTCAGTCGCCTGAAATTGCATCCATGCCAGCTCTAGGTACTTTCCGGGGCCCGAGAGTGAGTGCATGGACCCAGAAGTATCGTAAGTGTCAAGAAGATAGAGAAGGATAGCTCCAGCCTATAGTTGCATTAGAATACTGGAGCAAATAGGCATATATGACATGCAGCGTACCTCGAACAGCTTTATTCCGGTGTTAGGATCCTCGATGGCGGGGGTCTTCGCGTTTGGGTTGATAGACTTGAAGGCTTCCGAGTTCAATTCATCACTTTCAAGGTATTTGCTCTCATAAGGAATATTTAATTCCTCGAGCAGGATCGCGACTCTCCAGGGGACAGGGCCTCTGGAGACGGAATACAGAAGAATGGGCTTAATAGCGAGCATGTTGATTGTATAACAATAATAGCTTTAATGGCAATAAGTAGGTTTTATTAGTAAGTAATAGTGTGAAGACAGCTTGGGTTTTATAGCAGGCTGGTGCTTTATTATATTTCTACGAGTTTACTTGCAATAATCGCTTAAGCAGTGAGGGGTAAGTTTTCTCCACGTCTGCCGACAGCTTTAGAAGACCCTCCTCGGCCATTATTCCGGTTTCAGAAATCGGGACAGGCCATTCCAATATCATTTGGCTTTAGGTAATAATTTAGGAAGGTCTCGGATTGATCCTACTGTCCGAAGTAAACATCTAAATGTAATCTTTTAGGCTTACTGATGTTATGCGCTGAATAAGCGCATACCAAAAGGACTAGCCTTGAAAGGTTAGTGCTTTCCTCTTTGTAGTAAATACAGTCTGTTTTTTATACATTGCACTTTATATAAAGGAGGTTTAGAACTCCAGACTCTTTACATTATCTAACATCCTTTATACTTCTTTTTAAAGCATACTGACTTAATATTATTAACAAAAGTATAAATTCTATAGTAAAATATTAATTTAAAGTAGTATGTTTAGGTTAAAATAAACTGATAAACGCGTAACTAAATAGGAGGAATGCCTTGACATCCATGTCACCTTTGGGCAGAAATGAAACCTCCCCTTCAGGCGGTGTGATATCTGCATGCACCTTTGATTATCACCGTGGAGTCTGTGATCGTATGTGTGAGGCGCGTGATTTGAGCATCAGCAGTGAGGGGGTCTATCAACTCAAAAAAACACTCTTATCAAATCAGTTTAGGTAGTATACCGGCTGCGTAACACAATTGCCCAAGATCGTATTGTTCATCCCACGTCGGCATTCCGAAGCGCCCCGTGCCATTGCGCACTGTGTAGGGTTTCCGCCTTGGAGTCACTAAGCTAGGTGGCAGGGCCCCTAGGAAAAGTCTGGTGAGCCCCTGAACGAAGGCAGCTGTCTCTACAAGAATCAAGTCTCTACCGCCCTCGGTTGTAGGCATTCTCCAAACACCATAGGTGCTTCCATCCGGCAGCCTAACAGCCAGTCTAACGAGTTATACAGAGTCAGTCAGATCTCCGTATTAAATGAGGATAAAGTATGACTGGGAGTCGCCCGTCCCCAAACCTCTATCTTGGGTACGGTTCCCTAGGGAGAGAAAACCTTGATATAATGAAGTAACTTAGTGTACGTGACAAAAGGCTTCAATAGTCAATAGGAATAACGTAAAATATATACATGTCTCAGGTTATCTTCTAATAATTCCTCACTATGTATCAAACGCCTTCGGCCGTTGCTCTTCAAGCTCAATGTACTCGTCGCTTATCTCCGATCTCGATGGGACCTCTCTGACCGTTCTTCGGAATTCTGTCACCGAGCTGTCATCATTCAGGACCCTGAATGGGTTGGGCTCCCTATTACTACTCTTCTTAGCATTGTCCGTCGCCGTAGTACCAGTAGTCCTGAATCTGCTGGGATTTGCCGGAGTGCCGTAAGACGTCATCTTGAACGTCTTGGGCATCAGTGGCCGTAGGCCAGGGAGACATGCGCAGATGATCCCCGCTACTGGCTCGACGCCTGCAAGGGACCACAAGGTTCCTTCATCGTAGAGGTTCTTCCATTGGTACCCATGTGTGAAGACAACACGAGCAAGAGCAATGAAACATGTGCTAGTTATGTGTTGTTAATAACGATTCCCTGAGTAGAGTCGATTGACAGATGGCGTGTTTTATGTGTCAGGGGTAAAGGCCACTTACATAAACCCAAAGCAAAAGGAGATAATGATACCAATCTTCTTCCCTCGGTTCATATTCAGCCCCCAGATTGACTTGAGAGGAAGTACAAAGATCAAGAAGTCGGTGAAAACCGTCAGGCTGTCATAGGCGATATTGATATTCTGCATGGCGAGGAACTGCTCAGCCGTCGCATCGCCCCAGGCCCACCATTTCTCGATGGGTCGAACAGCTGCAAGGTAGCCAATAAAGCTTCCCATGAAGCATCCAAAGGTTATGCCCGATGCCACGTATATTATAATTGTCATTGGGCCATTGTGACCTGTGAAGAGGCGATGATATAAGAAAAGGATCGAGGCTTTGCAGGAGTAGACTGCGAACACGAGGACGATGTTGTTGGCATAGCCAATCTAATGATCCAAAACCTTGTTAGCCAAAAGAGCTCTACAGGTGTTATTAAACAGGGCGTACCTGATCATGGATCAACGAAACATCGGTTGGCTCTGTGGTACTAGTGTATGGATATCCAGGGATGCCAATGCCTCCGTATACGAGCACTGGTAACGAACGAGACACATATTAGCCATCTATGTTTGGCCGAGCTTACTGTGTCGAGTTTATGGGGATTAATAGGAGACCTACTTAGAAGAAGGAGGATAAAAAGGAGGGTAGTAAAGAACTGCCGAGAATGTTAGAAGACAAATATCATAATGGATAGTTCGAAGGACCAGTTGACATACGGCAGACACTATGACCATCCAGTCAGTCCAGCCATAAACGCCTCTTGTCTTGGACTTTGCGTAAAACCGAAGCCCAACTGTGATATTCGACAGCATGGGCAGGATTACCCAAGTCGCGATCAGCTCCCGTTGCCGAGGCAGATAGATAGGGAAAGCTTGGACCATAATGCCAAATGGGTAAACTGTCTCAGATCAAAAGTTCATGAAGGAAGGGAGAGAAATGACGAAGGATGCAGATCATTTGAACAAAAGTTCCACGGGCATATATGTAGAGACCTTTGTTAATTCCCATTTGAGAGTAAAGATGCCGGACCATTTCAATTCGAGTAAAGTGGCCTCCATCTTCTCGAGTCAGTCCACGCCCGTTATCGCTAGTGTGGCGTTTTCAAGAGAGAGTAGCATGACTAGTGTTTGCAATTTAGCTTTGCACCATGCAACACGTGAAGAAAGCGAGCGGTATTTAATTTAGAGTCGATTGGCTTTGTCTGTTTAATCTGTACCACTTCTAGCTCTCAAATGTGTCTTGTGGACTGTAAACGGTTGAGGTCAGGCTTTTACATTGACTTTACCAGATACTGAGCGATGCGGCAGATTTTATATGACAAGGGGGGGCCTCTCTCCATTTGTGTGGCATCCCCTATGCAACATCTTCCCCAACCAGCTTCCATAATATTTTCAGCCAGTCAAGATTGTGATATGGCTGGCTTAAGGGAAACTCACAACCAATCCATGTGGCCCGGGGGTAGCTTAGCGTTGATGTGCAACCCAAACATTTTATCGTCATTCGCGAGACACTTGCTATTGACGCAGGCCGAGCTTAGTGTATTCAGCATGTCTGAACTAATGCGAACTACCGTTGCGAGGCTTGGTTAGACAAACAGACTATTGCAGCCAGGTGAATGGCCTCATTAGCAGGGAAGCTGTGCCAATGGGATCAGGGGCAGCAGGTGTCAACGGTTGGATCCGACAGATGGTTGCATGATGTGACAATATCAATGCTCGGTGTTCCATCTATTTGAAAGGTCTTTTGAAGTGACTGGTTATCTCAGCGGTCTTGTTCGTTGGCCGCCAAAAGCCTTGCATAGAAAAGATAAGGGACGCCCGCGCCCCACCAGCGTTGACGGCATTGCATCCTAGCGTCACTCGGACCCTCTCGCAGTTCACAACGAGTAATTCGTGATGCTATCCGCTCTGATTTGTTGAATCAGTCCACGCCGTCTTCCAGGGCTGAGTTTAGTCTTGGCCAGGAGCAACGGCATCAAGGGGAAAAGGTCCACATTTGACACTTGCAAGAGTCAGGACCCGAAGACTACCCGAATACCTGGGACAACGCTGGACCGGGGTAGGGCTAGCCTTATCTCTAGGGGTTTTGAAAACCTCAAAGGAAATGAGTCTCAAGCCACATTCGCTTGCATGACCAATGGAAGAGAGGGCAGAAGATGAAAGCGTGTCGAGCCAAACCCGCATATCCGTGATATCCGGACCTTCCATGCAAGCAAGATTGTCATAACAGAATGCAGCTTGTATTAATAAGGTCATGCTTACTTAAATGCTTAAATAGATAATTGGCATTATAGGGTAGGATACTTTGTCACATCGCTTAGTATCCTAACCTATAATTAGATACTATTAATTCCGCTCATTCCGCACTCTGAGGACAGTAATGAGGGAGATCACCTAAAAGCCAGGACTACGTTTTTAAACTATCGCTATTAATGATTGGTTAGTTAAATTATTAAAGCACCATGACAAAGCAAGATACCTACCACAGAACTTCCATATTTGCTGCGTAAGTAGTTATATTCTAAGACTGTGGAAAAGTAACTGTTTACAAGTGTCCCCAATTGATTAAATATTACTATTGCCGGCCAGGAAATCTCAGCTCGTGTGAAGGGCACAGTTAGTGGAAATGCGTTGTCTAGGGTCTATATTGTGAATGACATGGAACTAGACGCGTAAGGTCACTTTATGTTGTATTAGAGTATTCCTCTTGTAGTGTTACAATATACCCAGTAATGAATCAGGATATCACAGCCACTTGTGAGTATAGTTTACAAGACAAGATTGTTAATAGAAATGAAAGCAATGGAGGCCGTACACCAGGCTGAGACATTGCTGCCTTGGGGGCTGGGGCGCTGCAATCTCAGCATATATTTTACATAAGAAATGAAATAAAAGTTCTTTCAACCCATTCGATTGGTTCAATTTTACGTATCGCAGCATGGTGGCTTATGCAGGTCGCAAAAATAGGCTGGTATGCTGAAATCTACTGATAAGATCTGCACTTTACACCTCCTTCAGTGAAAAAGGCAACCAGTAGAAAAGATCAACGAAGTACACTGATTTCAGCTTTCAGCCCCCAGTGGGCGCCTGACCGATTTCCAATTCAGTCCGTCCTCATTGCCCCTCCTTCCTGATCTCACCGCCTGTTCCTTTTCATCCACGCGCGCCTGCGAGCTATATCTATCTCGTCCGTTGCACGTCAATATTTCATCTTGTAGTATCCTACATAAGCATATCTTAGCTTCCCAGTTTCCCCAGCATGGAAATGAATGCTGTTGACATACGAAAAGCAATCAGTGCCGCCCTCGAAGCCTCTGTAAAAGAGTTTCAGGAAAACCCTGACTTTGTAAAGGCTATAGAGAATGACGACTCCCGTGTTGTCGATAGATTCAAATGGATTTACGAAGCCGGCAAAAAGTCTATATCAGATCTCAATACCTTCTGGCAACATATGGGCCGTTATTCTGGGGATACAAGTATAAAGTATCTCCAAGTCGACATTTTTCCATTACGCAATTGCGCTATATCTGGACAAGTTTATGCAAAAACTCTAGAACAGCTGTGGACTTGGTTGAGGAAACGTGAACAAGTATGTTGCCCACCGCAATAATTATACATACCAGTCCACTGACAATTAATCGTATAGACATATCACCATGGTATTATTCTGTACGTTCAATACGGCCTCAGATGACTCTAGATCAATTCATGCTGGTATAGGTGATTGTCTAATTAACTTAATAATAGCATTTTTACCAAAATAGCTGGCTTCGAAGACTCATCTTCGCGCCTGACTCAGATACGTACCCCGGCGAAGTTCATTCTGGATCCAAGTCCTGAAGCGATCTACAGGTCTGCCATTGTTGCCGGTCTTTTTCTTATCATGCATGAGTTCGGGTTTGGGTTGAACGACATGCATGATCTCATGACTACGATCTTAGGCGAGAAGATTACGGAAGATAGTGGCTTATTACCGGACCTGCCGCAAGGTATACTTCCCTGTTCTCCCAAGCAGGACGGCACCTAACGTGTAAATATAGCCGATTTGTCTCCGGAGGTCATTCGACAGAGAACTCAAGGAGCATTGGGTTCACAAACAGAATACCGAGCAAGGTGGCATTCCATCAGATCGAATTCAGTACTGCCAACACTATTCACAACAACACAAACTAAGACAATCGTGTTTCCGGGTTCATTCCCTCTTATTAAAACATCATGGCAGTATATGGATATATACAAGCCACATCGCTCTATCCCAAGCTCCGGATCTGCGTGCGGAGTTTGGGGTGCTTGGAATACCGACTACACGTCCTGGAACTGTGTTGCTGCCATACGAGACCCAAAAATGGCTGATAATCTTTTTGCCGGCTTGATGGATGTCTTTTCGGCAGGCTCCCAATCTGTACTCTCTGACCTGTTCTCTCACTGGGCAGAGGTGATACAATATATGTACACCCTTGGTCTTAACGACGCGCTTTTGGCCGTCCGAGACGCACTCAAGGTTTTGCATACAATTGTAAGCTGCTCTATCTTCCTCTTGTTTTGATAAGTTTGCTGACCTTTCCGAGAAATACCAGAATGCCAGTGATCCAAAGACAGGTTCAGCGCATATATGCTTGATGTATATCAACTATATGGAGTATTACCAACGTTTGGTTAATCGTCTCAAGGAGGAGATCGAGGAGTTCTCTCCAGCCTGGCGGGTAGTTGGAAAACCGGCTTGGACAACTACTCTGACAGAGAAATGCCATTCAGTTGAAGGAGACTTATCATTAGCCCTCGGTGAAACAAAAGAAGTCCGAAATATGGTTAGTTCACACATGATCCGCACTGATGTCAAAATTCTGAAACTCGAGGGTAGATCATCCAACAGTACAGTCTCTCTCAAGCTCGCAAAACAGGATTGCTTACGATACTGGCCTCAATATTCGTCCCTATGTCTTTCGTTTCTGTTAGTCTTCCCGCAGATTTATCGATATGAGTTGCTGACTTATTTTAAGACATTTTTTGGAATGAACACCAAAGAAATAAACGATTCTGCCTGGCCACTGAAGTACTACGGTATAACAGCAGCTTGCCTTACCGCCATCACTCTGTTTATACCTCTTCTTGGCCTTAAAGCTTTCAGCGCCACTGCCAGGTTGCTTGGTAGCAGCGAGTCTCTACGCCGCACCATCAAGTGGAGTTGGATAATACTGACTTTTGTATTACTCCTGACTGGAGATATTTTGGTAAGCACTACTGAAGGCAGCAGCTATATTACTTGGTTTAATATTACAGTCTTTGGGCTTTGCGGTTTTATTGGATTTTGCTATTCTTGCCGGTTATTTATGTCAATTCGTCGAGGCTTTTTGGAGAAACAATCACCTCTTACTCTCTGGAAGAAAGAAAGACAGAAGATTCTTTTTTACATATTTACAGTTACATGCTTTTTTATATCCTGGTATTTACAATTGTTTATTGAGCTTACTCCTTATATCTTTTATGTTGGTAAAAGGTTATATACTGCATTAAAGAAGAGATATGGACATAAGAGATACAGGCGCTGATAACTTTATATATAAGATTATGTCTCTAACTAAATATAAATCCCCTATATAATCCTAATGCAATCTCAAATTCCCACTTAAGCTTCCCGGGCTTGCAAGTCTTAACAACCTCTAAGGGTTGTTATCACGGGACAAGAAATCGCTCGCTGTGAAACAGGCTTTGGCAATAGCTATTGGGGAACGGGGTTTGTGACAGAAGCCGAACAAACGTCGTCTGGCTATTTTGACTTTCTCAGACCGAGGAGCTTAATTATCTATGAATTGACCACTGATTTGATGAACTTATGCAACTGTTGTATGCTGAAGGGTGCGGAAATTGTCACAAGACTTATCGTGGCTAGCATTTTCGCATCATCCCTACTAGTGGTTGGCAGCAAAGGCGTCGGAACTTGCACCAATTGAGATGGCAACTGTTCAGATCCCCACGTATTCTACAGTTTTAACGCTGGTGAAGCAAGTTGGTAATGCCTTTTTCAAGAACGATCGCAACTCATCCGAATATCATTCTAAGTACGAGGGTCTCCGAACGCCTCAGGAGTTGCGTTATGATCCGTCGGTCAGTTTTCAAACGGTGGTGGATACCAATACGGAGACTACAGTTACCTATGGAATGACTGCGGCCTATAAGGTTAAGCTTACGATAACCGTTAGGCCGTTATCGACCGTTGCAGTGCAGTGCCTGAGGATAGAAATGAGTTCGCCGAGGTTATTGGCAGCGTGCCCAATCGGACAATACTTTCTTTAATTTGATGCACGTCTAATTCTAAGAGTGTCTCCCTCGAACTTCCCAAAGCGCTCAAGATTATCCCGATAATCATTAATCTCACCGACGTGCAGCTGTCAAGGGTGGCCCAATCTTTTACCGTTTCGAGCAGTTGACTAGCAGTTTTTCGACGATGAGACAATCAGACGAATCAAGTGTCGGCATCTCAGCCTCTTATCTCCAAACCACGATCACAAGCTTTCAGTTTGACCAGGGTTCTCCGCACGGAAATGATAACGGTGGATCCTTATCCTGTCAAAACGGAGCGTAGTCGGAGGGCGCAAACGGAAATCCTGCTTCGTTGTCAAATGAGATTTGAGGATTTCTTCCCCGCGATTGAATCAAGTTAGCTTCAGCCGATATCGATAGCTGCTGATCTGACGGCATGTGCTGGGACCGTTATGGCCGGAATGGATGGATCGGGGGTTTATAATCGACGCAGTTCCCAGGTATTCTATCGACCCTTCACTTAATATTGTGACAAATCTTTCTAATACACCTGACACAATGGATGTCAAACCAACCACCAACCTCGATGACTTCCAACTCGCTCAACTGGGTCATTCCCAGTCCTTCAAGCGCAACTTCAGTCGATGGACGATGCTAGGCTTAGCCTTTGCTATCCTCAACTCTTGGACTGCACTCGCAGCATCGCTCTCACTCGCTCTACCATCAGGAGGACCCATCGCTGTGATTTGGGGACTGGTCACAGCTGGTATCTGCAATCTCTCACTTGCTGCAAGTCTAGCCGAGTTTCTGTCAGCACAGCCGACTTCTGGTGGACAGTATCATTGGGTCGCCACCATTGCCCCTAAGTCTCTCAAGATTCCGCTGTCTTGGATCACGGGTTGGATTAATCTCAGTGGCTGGGCCTGCCTGGTTGCTACGAACTGTTCCTTGTCGAGCACTCTCATCATCAACATCATCTCGCTCCAAAACCCCAGCTACGAGTTCCAGAGATGGCACCAATTCCTCATCTATCTCGGCATTGCCTTTATCGCCTTTGCGACCAACGCTTTCCTTCATTCGCTGCTCCCTCGCATCAACGGTCTTGCGCTTGTCTGGAGCATCGCTGGCTTCTTCATCATCTCTATTACAGTGCTCGCGTGCGCTGCGCCCGACTATGCCACGGCCGACTACGTATTTGCTACATTCATCAACACAACAGGTTGGCCAGACGGTATCGCTTGGCTCCTTGGTCTCTTGCAGGGAGGACTTGGACTTACTGGGTTCGATGCCGTTGCCCACATGATTGAAGAGATTCCCAACGCAGCCAGTGAGGGTCCCAAGATTATGCTGTACTGTCAGTACATTGGCATCTCAACTGGCTTCCTGTTTCTTATTGTGGTGCTCTTTGTGTCTGGTGGTATCAAGAACGCTGACACCATCATTGGATCGACGGCTGGTCCTCTCCTTGAGATCTTCTACTTGGCCACCAACAGCAAAGTCGGAGCCATCTGCTTGCTCATGTTTCCTCTTCTCTGCCTGGTATTTGCTGCGATCGCAGTCATGACAACTTCGTCACGTATGATGTTCGCGTTCGCAAGAGATGGTGGACTTCCAGCATCACGCATCTGGTGGAAGATTCACCCCAAGCTTGGTGTACCTATGAACGCCCTGTATCTCAATGTTGTAATTGTGGTCATCTTTGGCTGTATTTATCTCGGCTCTACTGTCGCCTTCAACGCTATCGTCGCGTCTTCTGTGGTTGCTCTTGGTCTCAGTTATGGTATTCCCATCGCTCTGCACCTTGCGCGTGGTCGGACTCAATTGCTCGAGGGAGCTTTCAAGCTACCCAACTGGCTTGGATGGACAACGAATATCATCGGATTGGTGTACACTATTGTTACTACAGTGCTCTTCCTATTCCCTCCAGCGTTGCCTGTTGATGGGACTACCATGAACTACTGTGTTGTTGCCTTTGGTGTCATTGTGGTCATATCGGCCATCCAATGGGTTGTGGATGGAAGAAAGAACTTTGAAGGACCTCGAATCACGATAGGCGAACATGAGATGGAAGAGAGAGAAGTTGAGGGATGATGGTTTGTTAGGCTATTAGCCATCACAGGGGTCAATCTGCAGAAACTAGATGGTCACGGATCACTCTAGACACAAAAAGGCTCTTGTTGCGCAATAATCATGTTTTTTTTAGATGCACCTCATAATCCATATCCTCAATCCACCATCATGACCAATCTCTTTCCCTTCAATTCCAATCCAGACTCCATTCGGACAATTTCTACCCATTTCCATGCCTACAAAGATCAAGCCTTCTCGGTCTGATGAATAGCGCTGTCCGCCTCCTCAAAAGAGTCGATCTTGTAGGAGCTGAACTTGCGGGCCGAGACACCCTTGGCGAAGAGAATATCGAGTTCCTCAAAGGTACGGTTTCGGGTCTCAGGAAGACGGAAGTAGCCCCAAACGAAGACAATGAAAGCAGTGCTTCCCCAGATGAAACCGGTGTAGCCTCGAAGGTTCCACTCAGTAGGGTTCATGAAGTAAGGCTGAAGAACACCAGCGATAACTCCAGTGATAGCGTAACCGTTACGGGCGAGGCAGATGGTCTTCTGTCGGAGTCTGGTTGAGCCCATCTCAGCAGGGAGAGCCCAGCCGAGCTGACCAGCAGACAACTGGAAGATAAAGGTCCAGACCAGAGTGAGGACAGCTTGAGTCATGGCGACTGTGTGGTTCTCGGTTCGGGTGTTGAGAGCGCCAATGACGAAGAGGACAACGGCCATGGCGAACATACCATAGAGGTAGGCAGTGCGTCTTCCAACGTATGGCATGACACAGAACCAAGAGACCAAGCAAGCGAAGAGGGCCATTCCGTTTCCGCCAACGTTGAGATGGTAAGTTGTGTTGGAGTCGAGACCGATCTGCTGGAAGAAGTAGGTCGAGTTGTAGGCAAAGCAGAGACCAGAAAGAATCTGACCAGCGAATACAACAATGGCAATCTCGGTTCGTCGGAGTTCAAAGCCCTTGAAGCAGTCGCGGTACGAAGTGCCGACGGAAAGCTGCTCTTCGAGGTTGTTGGTATAAACGATGAGGCCAAGAGCATCGCGGAGCTCAGCGTCGGTGGCACTAGGTCGAAGTCGGGCGAGGCTCTTGAGGGCGTCGTCATGTCGACCGATACGAACAAGATGCCAGGGAGTGTCGGGAGCAAAGCAGAGGATAGGCACCAGAATAACAGGCCAGAACCACTGAATCGCAAAGGGGATGCGATACGCCCAAGGAGCAGGAGTGTTGACGAGACCAGCCATCACACCAGCAGAGATGAGCTGTCCGATGATGAAACACATGTTGGTCCAACTGGTCATGTAAACTCGAAGCGACATGGGAAGAACTTCAGAGGCATAGGCTGGGGCAGTCGTAGCAAAGACACCCCAGGGGAAACCGCAGAGGATCTGTCCAATGAGGAGGACTTTATTGTCGGGAGCGAAGAAGACGATGAAGATGAAGCAGCTGAGAGAGATTAAAGAGCCGATGAGGACCTTGATGTGGCCATACTTGGTGACGAGGTAACCGTTGAGAAGAGTTCCGAAGAAGGAACCAACTCCTGCAGCGTTACCGAGACCAGCTTGCCAAGGAGCAGAGAGCTGATAGTTGTTGGTCTCTTCGTTCCAATGGCCGTACTTCTTAGCAAAGGCGGGATAGGCGTAGAAATTGGAGAGGAGGTTGGTATCGTAGCCTTCCATGATGACGCACATGGAGACGACGAGACACCAGAAAACTGTCCAGGGATACTTGCGAACGGCTTCGAAAGGAGAGAGGTCATGCTCAGCCTGGGCACCGAGACGAGCCTGGTCGGTGGTATCGTGGCCAACGGTCTTTGCCACCGAAGCCTCGACATCGTAGCTCTCGGCGTGCGAAACCGAAGGGTTAATGATCTCTTTGCCCATTGTGATTGAGAGTTGATGATTGTGAGTAGAAGAGTGAATGAGCTGATGAGTGTCTGATGGAGTAGATCTCGAATTGATCAGCAACGCATCTTGAGGTTATATACTGGAGCAATTGAATCCTCCTCGCGTGTGTATGCCAATCGCTTTTGTTTCCAAGTGCCAGCCCCAAGTCCCAAGTCCCCATGGGGAACCGAAAACCGCCCCATGGGGGTTAATGTTACAGTCCGAACATTACCCCTTTCGGAATAGCCCCTCACTTGAAGAATGCTTAGCCTGGGGCCCATCGTGACCTCGAGAATGGTCAGTTTGTGGTGGATACCCCTCATCGCTTGATATATCGGACCGAGAGTCACGAGAAATGACGCTGGCGAAAGAATTGGATCTGCCGACTATATCTCCATTGAGCATTCAACAACCCCGGATCTAAAGCAACATGGCGACTATCCCGGTCAAGCGCGGCCAGGTCTGCGACAACTGCCGATTCCGCAAGGTCAAGTGTGATCGTGGCCTGCCCTGTAAGAACTGTCACCTCGGGGACCTCCGTTGCCAGTATCGCCACAGCATTCGGAGGAAGGGCCCAAAGCAGGGTCAAGGGAGACGACAGACGCAGCTGAGACAGGGTTTGGGTATTGATGAGTATCAATTCCAGATACTCACTTCGGAGGCGCCGCCTGGATCAGCCAGCAATAGCCATGAAGATGCCTCAACAGACGCTCACCTTAACGCTCAGTCATTCTCATCTCCACCAACAAACATCGACACTGCTCCACAACCAGAGCCAAAACCTGAATCAGATTCAACAACATCACCCAATGACGCGGGCATCGATACCGGAGACCTCTGCAAACGCATGTCGCTGTCACTCGTTGCTCACATACGGCTCTTCCAGAGATTTCTCTACCCTATTATGCCAGTCGTCGACGATGACATCCTCGCCGATGCAGCTCGACTGGATGACCTACCACCTTCCAGATATGCTCTCATCCTTGCAATATGTGCTGCAACAAGAATGCAGCTCCGGCTAGACAAAAGGATCGACAATTGTGAGAACGATCTCAACGCACAAATCCCAGCCGAGCCACGTTTAACGGGAGACATGCTGGTTAGCCTGGCCGAGACCTCAGTCCGCCAATACAGTGTCATCGATGATACAACTCTCGATTCAATACTCGTCTCGTTCTTCCTCTTTGCAAGCTATGGTAATCTCAACGATCCGCGCCACGCCTGGTTCTATCTTAACCAGAGCATCACCCTCGCGCAGTCACTGGACCTGACAAAAGAGTCTGGCTACCATGGCCTGCCTGCTGAACAACGCGAGAAGAGAAGACGCATCTTCTGGCTTCTTTTTGTTACAGAAAGGTGAGCACATCCCGCCACTGCTTTACTCTCAAGACTGACACGTTCCAGAACCTTTGCTCTCCAGCACAGAAGATCCGTCATGCTTCGAAGCACAGTCAACAAACCTCAAATCGTCGACTCAAATTGTCCGGTAGTGATGCACGACTTTATAAACCACATCCGCCTCTTCGAATCTCTTCCATATTCCTTATACGAATGGCAACCTGAGGGTGATGATCAGCGCTTCGATGACTTGAAGCTTGTGCATACCATCAACGACAAGCTCTGCAGTGTGCAGCCAGACCAATCGATCATTGAGAGTCAACGATTCGATACGCTCATCACTCAGCAGTGGCTTCGGATATCCATGTGGAGGATTGCGTTTGGTCAGAATCCTTCGTCGGCGTCTGGCTTTGGAGTACTTCTTCCGCCCTCGCTTCCCATGGATGCAGGAAAGATCATCATGTCTGCCTTGGGGTCTGTTGGAACCAAGTCCAAAGACTGTCATGGCATTGGGATGGTAAGACACGCCAGAGCTCATAACCATTCATGCAATACTGACACTCTCTAGGAACAAAAGCTCTTTGACGTCGGCATCAGTCTTGCAGACACCGCCCAACTCCCCGGCTGGACATATTCTGCCCTCGAAAATGGCCCTCGTGACTTGCTCTCCGTCGTGATTCATGCTTTGTCGGCTGTTCGAGGGGCCCAGTCTCACTTGTTGCCTAATCTTCTAAAGCACTCGGAAACATTGTTTGCTCTTGCAGATCCCAATGCGCATCTAGATCTTCAGTGGGACATGCAAGATGCAGAAAATGATGAGAGGCTAGCGATTGTTGAAGAGTTATCACCGGACGATGAGCAAACTGTCGACCCTTTGGGCTGGGTTCCAGATGGTAACCTCGATCTGCTGGACCTGGGTACGCCTGTGGTGACGACGACTTGGGCGGATGCAACGATTGCGTGTGGACAATTCGATCCCGAGATTGGACTTTCTTTTAACTGAGGTGGGAAAAGCGTTCTTCATGTTGGCAATCTATCTAATATGCTCGTGCTGGGGTTTTCCCTTTTGCGTTAACCATTTGGTGTCCTTGATATCTTTCACTACATAGCCTTCTACCCGACTCAATTATACCCTCTCTAGCAGAACGACCTTGCTATCATAGTCTGTACCAAATCGAAATTGTATGCCTCCATTCATCAATGTTGCGCCCGAGTATGTCTCTGCGCCGTCAAGCTTATATCTCGCTGCTGGGTCAAGTCCAGCTAATCGAAGGAGGGGGTAGTTAAGAACAGTAGTGGCTCTGATCTGGAACGCGAACAAGACCGCCTGACTTCCATCTTCGGACACAAATATGGCCGCAGGGAAGTTGGAGTCCTCGGGCAACACCAACCGCCACATATCTCCCTTGATGATGATAGGGTTGATCTTCTCGGCGAGCTTGATGAGATCTGGGATCTGGGCCTTGTCCTCTTCGGGTGTGTGGTCGGGGTTCAACTCGAAGCCAAACGAACCACCCATCATGGCGACGTGGGCTCTGAAGCTCATTGGGATCGAACGTCCAGTCACGTCGTTTGGTGCAGAGCAGACATGTGCGCCCATTGTCGAAGGCGGGTAGACCAAAGATGTACCAAACTGGATGTGAATGCGATCGAAAGCGTCCATGTTGTCCGAAGTCCAAACCTGCGGGAAGTACTGCAAGATGCCAGGATCAAAGCGGCCGCCACCAGATGCACAGCCCTCCCAAAGGACATCAGGAAACCGGGCAGTTAGTACGTCGAAGACATGGTAGATACCGAGCATGTATGCGTGATGGTTGTCTGGTGTAGGGCTTTCGTGCATCGCTCGGTTGTTGTCCCACTTGACATAGCTGACTGGGACAGTTTCCAAGATCTTGGATACTGAGCTGATGATAAAGTCCTGCACTTCGGGAAGGGCCGCGTTCAAGACTAGTTGTTGGCGAGTTTCACTACGAGCGTAGTTTCCAGCGCTCAGAACCCACTCAGGATGCTGTTCGTATAGCTCAGACTTCTGGTTGACCATCTCAGGCTCAAACCACAGTCCAAACTGCAGCTTTTCGTCTGAATCTTTGACCTGCAACTTGGTGATGTCCTTAGCAAGAGAGTCTAAACCACTGGGGAACCTCTTGGGATTTGCAACCCAATCCCCAAGTCCAGCATGGTCGTTGACGCGAGGGTGCTTGTCGCCGAACCACCCATCGTCAAGCACAAAGAGCTTGGCGCCTAACTTGGCTGACTCCTGCGCTAGCTTGTAGATGGTCTTATCGTCAAAGTCAAAGTAGAGACCTTCCCAGCTATTCAACAAAACAGGTCTCGTTTCAGAGACAAACTTGCTTCGGATGAGGTTCTGGCGATACAGACGATGGAACTTTCGTGACATCTCGCCAATGCCAAGGTTGGAAAAGACGGAAACGCACTCTGGTGATTGCAGTGATTCGCCCGATCTCAGTGGCCAAGAGAGTTGACATGGGTTCATTCCGACGAGTGCACGAGTGAGGCCCTGATGACTCTTCTCAACTTCGACGCTGAAGGAGCCAGTGTAGACGAGGGAGAAGCCCCAAGCTTCGCCGTGGGACTCGGTTGTTGTTGGGGAGACCATTGACAAGAATGGGTTGTGGTAGTGAGATGAGTAGCCAGTAGTACTTCCGAATCTGCATCACAGTCAGCGATGTGAACTCTGCTTCAAGCTAATTACATACCCTTGGAGTCCATACTCAACCTTTCGGCGAGTTCTGTTGCATTCTCTAGTCCATTCTCCTTGCAACTGCAGCATCTCGTAGTTCTCATGAGGAAAGTCAACGCTGAAGCTTGACAGCTTCTCGACAGTGATCACATCATCACTCTTGTTGATGATTTTGACGTTTCGCACAATAGCGTCGAAATTGGGGAAGATAGAGTATGACAGGTCTGCGCCAACAGAGCTATACTCATCGTAAAGATGAATAATCAGTGTTGAAACATCATCGTCTGAGCCGAATGTGCTGGGCAGTTTCTCAATCGCAGGTTTGCCCTTGACGACTGAATGAGACTTGTACTTGAAGTTGCAAACTGTGAAGCCCTTGGCGTGCTTGATGTGTACAGCAGGAGTGCGGAAATCTCCACGACCAAGGTCTGGGAATTCGCGGCGGAGATGAGCTTGGGTTGACCAGCCTCCGCCGTTGGACATGATCTGAGCGACGGGATTCTCTGTTACGCGATCGCCGAAGTGATCGAGAAGCAGGTCACCAGTCGCTGGATCGATATGAAAGCGATACGAGACATTTTTGCCGTTGAGCGCAAATGACGTGCCATTCACCACGATTGCTGGGCTTGTCAGTGCTGATAACGAAGAAAAGACGGGAAACATACGGTCGGCTTTGGGGGTTGGTGTTGTTGTCTGAAGAAGAGTCATTGTGAAGATGCAAGAGACGCTATACACAGAGACTGAAGAAGAAAGAGACGGGTCTGTAAAAGGAGGATTACAGGCTTTCAACAAGAAGCATTGGATTCGGGTTTAAATAAAATAATTGTTCTTGTCATGCAGCAATCAGTGACAGGATTCCGAGCATTTCCCCATGGGGTTAATCAACCTCCGATCAAGGAGCGGGGGTGATGAGACAAAGACAGACTAGCCTACATTAATCGGGCATAACTTGTGCAGATCGGGTATGAATTTATGCAGTGCGACTTTACGCGGTTCAGTTGTTTTACCCTGCACTTGTCCTTGGTTTAAACCAGACCTGAAAGTTGAGCGGCTTCACGAACCAGGAATTCTGTGTTTTCCACTCATTTTGAAGCAAATTATCATCCAGAGCAAAATCAAAGTCTCGGACCAGAGCAGGAATGAGTTTGCACATTTCGAGCATGGAAATATGACGGCCGATACACGTATGAGAGCCAAGGCCAAACTGCGAAGAAATTGAGTCAGCTCATTGTTACGCGCATAATATTTGGGTGCCAATTGAATTTGTTTGGGAATAATAAAGGTAAACTCACTGGCATCCAGAAGCGGTTCATCAAAGCGACACGCTCTTCATCATCTTGCAGCCATCTCTCTGGTGAGAAAGAATCTGCATCCTGACCAAAGATGCTGCGGTCCCTATGCGCAACCCAAGTATTGATCCCGACGACAGCACCCTCGGGGAAGAAACGACCTGAAATGGTAGCACCACCCTTGGGAACTACACGCTCAAGAGGTAGTCCAGTGGCTGGATGTAACCGCAAGGCTTCCTTAATGACCGCCTGCAAGTACGGCATTGCCTGGCTCTCTTTATAAGTGACATAAGTCGATAGCTGGCCTTTGGCAGTAAACGTGTCAACCTCTTCTCGTAGCTTGCCCATACATGAAGGATTCTTGAGAAGATAGTACAGCACAGCTGAGAGGCTGATCGCGGTCGTATCAGATCCTGCGATCATGTTGATAAGACAGCCGGATATAACATGGGATGAAGTGAAAGCATCTGGCTTTGAAGTGTTTTTGGCAAGGAACTTCATGAGGAAAGACTGTGTTGAGGCGTCGCTGTCGTCCAAGATCACAGCTTTAGGATTTGACTGCGCTTCACGGATCCTTGCCATGGTGAATGCAGTCACATAAGCTCCACCTTGTCCCTTACTCCCTGCAAAGAAGTTCATGACCGGAACAATGATACTGTGGAGGGTAGGAAAAACAATGCCAACGATTGTTGAATAGCCGAGTATCTCTCCCAAGGCGTTGATGACATTTCCCACGTCCTCTCCTTTATCAAGGAAGCCCAGACGCTTTCCATACGTGATCATACCAATCACATCAAAGGCATAGCATTGAAGCCAATGATGCATGTCAACCGCTTGATCTGCCGCACATAGCTCTGACAGGCGATTCTTCAACAGCTCGGCACACTCGTCAACAAAGGCTTCGTAGTTGACCAAGGAAGACATGGAGTACGTGGACTGGTATTGCTTTCGATCGTGTGCATGCTTGGCCAAGGATCTCTCGTTGAACAAATTGTTAGATCCTGGATTGCCCCAGGGTATGTACCATGGAGACTTTGGGAACGAGGTACCCAGACCGTAGATGACTTTGACTGCCTCGAGGTCGCTGAAGCTGTAGCGGTTGGGTGCATAGCGAACGACAGAACCTGAGATATTAATTACAACAAAGCGGCGCAGGGGTGTACTCTCACATACCGTATTTCTTGTGTAAATCACAGTTAACATGCTCGAAAGAACCTTGCCAGACTTTCCAGGTATACCAACCGAGTGTCCATTGAGCGGCACGAGGACCTTGAACGGACTTCAGGTCTGAGCGCAAATACCGAAAGAGGGTCAAGACTATTTTGAGTAGGAGCAGTGACACCAATGGGATTGCAACTACGTAGATATTCATTTTGCTGCCGAGATGTGCTTTAGAAATGATGACCAAAACCGCGAAGGTGCATGCACGAGAGCAGCGATCACCCACCCTTTAAGTAAGCGAAAATTGAACAGTAGACTATGGCGATATACCGCTGTTCACCGTCCCCATAAATTGGATTTTCGAATTTCGGGTCAGCAAGTTGGCGGATTCCCCGCGTTTTATCCCATTAGCGGCTAGTTATTGTAGATCGGGAGGTTAGTCCATGCCGAGACCGAATACACCAATAGAATAGATGATAATTAGTTTTATTATGCAAGTACTTTCCTACTCCTAGCTTGCTGTAAGAATACATTGACCAATATTAATCACTCTCTCCAGTTTAACTCCTGTATAGACCTCTCTAGAACTAATATCTCCACACATTTTAAACCGGCTTTGAGGCTTAAAAACCCCGAGCACGGCGGGTGGGCATCTTACTGGGAACCATATCACCTGTACGCTCAAGAACATCCTCCTCATCTCCTCCAACTTGAGCTCCAAGAGTTGCCGCATCCTGAGTGAGCTGCCCATCAATGTTATCTCCATCAGTCTGAACGAGATCCGCAGCTTTGTCTTGCCCAACAGCGTGTAGATCAGTAGCTGCGCCGTTGGCAATCTTATCAGCCTGTCTCTTGACCTTGGGTGGTGGAGGAGGTGGGTTGCTGGTGGTGCCGCCGCCTCCAGTGGTAGTTTTGCCACCAAGGAGAGTGGCAGCGTTGTCTTCAGCGTTTTCAACACCATAGCCGACACCGTTATCGGTGCCGCTGAAGACGGAGTCGAAGAAGCTGCCTTCACCGGCGAGCTGGCGAGGCTTCATGGTTGGAGCACTGAGGGCGGCACTGGTAGCTGCCAGGATGAAGAGAAGCTTGGTGAGTTGAGTCATTGGTGATGATGTAAGATGTGTTGGTATATAAATTATGGTAGAGGTTACTACTCTATGTTTGTGTTGAGGAAAGCTGGAATAGAAATCTGTCTGAAGGCAGGACAGCTAGTTATTGAAGCCGATGATCTGCTGCCTTTTATCTCTGAACACCTCTCTGACGTCTTCATGGTTGAGCAGATTGGCCGCCTTCACATGTCCACTTCTTACCAGCCACGTTCGTCACGTCTGTCGAAATACCCTCATAGTAATGCATTAGCGAGACGGCTCAGAGGACCGAAACATCGCGCTGTAGATAGATACAAATTGCAGTGTGACGTCGAAAAGCGAATGAACGATGCGGCTCCGTAGCGTTAAAGGTGTCAGCTGCGTCATATCTGAAGAGACCGCTCTCAAATTTCAGCAAAGGATCATCATCACCGGTGGCAAATCATACATGCACAATTACACATAGGGACCAACTGTTTATTTGACGCTATTGCTAGTACTTAGGGTTTAAGCATATGGTTTGTCTGGAATGTAACGCCAGGGGTCAAGAAACCAGGGGACAAGCAAGTGCAGACCATTTATACCAACAACGAAACCATTCTAGGATGATTGATACTGCTCAACGGATGCACAGATCTATAAGCAACCGGCATATGATTCATAACCTGCAAATACTCCGTGCTCCCAAAGGATGACGCAGACCTATTTCGAAGAAGGGGAAACACAAAGCCAGCAAGGGGACAGCTGAGAGTGGATGGAGGCATAGAGCCACCTACGACAACTGGAGGACCCTTGCTCCCCTGGTAATCATGCCCTATCTCGTATCGTAGCCGTGATTCCCGGAGCCACATCATCGCAAGCAGGGGCCAAGCAAATGGTTCTGATCTATTGAAACCTTGTTCCTTGGCTTCACCATCGATTGAATAGTTGTTGGAGCACATGATTGGGTATCGGCAGCTGAGATGCGCTAACATCTGTGCCGAAGATCCGTGGCCCGACGATCAGGTCGGTGGCGCTAGAGTGAGTTCAATGACAATGACTAAGAACCTGAGAACCCCATGTACCTCAACACAGTTCTCAAAGACATTTGAGTATATTCCCGCCGATCACTGCGATCTTGAGTCATGTCATGGCACTCGAGTAATCATGCTGCTACATCCAAGCTCAGAGTCCATTGCCTGTGAATCAACGTCAGGGTTTCCCAAGTACTATGTACTCTCTTGGACCTTGCACGTAACTCTGCGCCAGGGAAAGTTCTTAGACCCTATTAGAGAATCTTCTGTCATTTTCGATCAGATGTAGGGTGACCAAAACCGAGCAGTGCAAAGACGTAGGGCTGTCACCCTCCTCATGCGACGACCATCATGCTTACAGATGACACCAACAGTCTGTCAGTGGAGGCCAAGAATACAGCAGATAAGTTACAAGAAACAGTAACCAATGTCGTGGCTGTCGGAATTCAGATCGTGGTGCATGGGTTTGACAAGACCATTTCACCACATTCGGACACATTCGAATAGAGATGAGCCGTTCCAAGATACTCCAGCACCTGTAGGAAATCCAATTGCTGGGGTTATACCGGCTCGTAAAGCTTGTAATAAATCTGTGGGCTCAAGTGGACGGGTTGAAGTGAGATTGACTAGGTAGGTACGGATGTATTGAAGCAAAGACAGGGCTGTGTGGATCAGCTAGGCTAGAGTGTTTAGTAACGGAAACCGTGGACCCATTGAAGGGAAAGCCTCACCGTTAATAGATGGTATTACCATTATGTGGATGAATGGGGTATAAATGATGGCTAAAGATAGGCCTAGCGCAGAACACATTAAGAATCTACCGAATATATACTCTTAATGGCTCGGTCTCGATTCTCAAACGCCCTTATGCAGACTCCAGTTCCTCTGGAGGGGAAAATATCAAATCCATGAGGACATCCTGGATACACATGGAGTTCTGCACTAACACCGGATATGTAGAACCTGGTCGCAAGCTCGATCGACTCGTTTCGGAAGAGATCCAACTCGCCCACCTCGATATACAGAGGCGGCATGCCCGTGGCATCTACCATGCGTGCTGGCGCGGCTATTTCGGTTATCATCTCTCCGCCCCTATCAGAACCCAACAGGGCCTGCCAGCCGGTCTCATTATCTGTGGTGTTCCAGCTCAGAAACGGTGTCAAGTGCTCGTCTGCTGATACTGTGCGATCATCAAGCATGGGAGAAAGCAAGATGAGCTTCGCGAGACGGGGTCCGTCGTTTTGTCGAGTAAGGAGTGCCGCTGCTAAAGCCAGGCCGCCACCAGCGCTATCCCCCATGATACCAATGCGGCTGCTGTCTACTCCAAGTTCTTGTGAATGCGCGACTAGCCAGTTCAAAGCGGCGTAAACATCGTTGACGGGAATGGGATGGGGATGCTCCGGAGCCCGGCGATAATCAACTGAGAGAAATGGCACCCCCGTGCGAGCAACATATGCTGCCACTACTTTATCATAGGCCTTGACACTGCCTAGTATCATACCTCCACCATGAGCGTATATCACCGCTGGGCTCGGAGACTTGTGGTTTGAAGAATACCAGCGAAGAAGGATCTTTTGGCCGTCTGAGGTGTCGGCAAAGAAGTCTCTTGTTATAATCTGATCAAGAGGGAAATTAGGGTCGGCCAAAACAGCAATACCAGGCTCCATTCCAGCGCGTCGGGCTTCGACATCCCCCACTGGAAGGGGGGCGGGAGTAGGTTTGTTGCCAAACAGAGACTTCAAAATCGCATTATATTCGGGATCAAGTTTGAACGGCATCTTGAGGAACGAATAAGTAGATTGACTACTGACAAAGAGCGAGTGATTATAGACGACGATGGCAAAACGGAAGGGTATACTACCTATTATTGGCGGTCCCCGTGGATTTATAACACTGCAGCAACTCATGCAATTCGGTAGTCCCTGTGGGTACAGAGTACACGCTAGACAGAGCCACTTTATTCATTTAAGCAATAAGGCTATCTGTATTTAAGAGATATTAGATCTTTACTTATATCCTGACTAATTAGGATACCGGGAATATACTAGTTTATACCTACAGGGAGCACCGAATTTTATAAGTCGCTACGGTATGCTGAGCCTGTTACGGGAGCCAGCCTAGCCTTCCAGTATCTATATAACAAGATTATAGCAAAGGCCCGCGTGCCCTCGACCTCATATGCCGTTGTCCCTGCACGGGTAAGTGAGAACTCCTTTCTGTTTAGGCCGGGGGAATTTTGCCCAGAATGATGCTTAAGGACCCAGAGTGGATCGGTTTATAGCGGCAACGGGTCCACTCTACGGACCCCTCGGACTCCACGGAGTCCACGTACACTGACGAGCTCCGATAGCGATAGCGAAAGCGAGACCGATATCGAGAACCCGTTGTTCACGGAAGAGAAATTCCGCTTTCCGAAGAGCTGTCTTGGAGTTGAGGCTAAACCTTCTTGCTCGTTTGAGTTTGTAACGCGTCTGTTTATGGATGACTCACGGATTGGACTGGACGCCGAGTTTGATTAGGTGTTGACTCCGTCGGTTCCAGTGCGCGAGGCGCTGTGGAGTCAGTTATTTACCAGATTGTACAGTTTAGAAGAGCAATAAACATTAAACAGGTATGGATCGGAAACAAAATAAAAGTTAATATAGCTATTTTAGATTAAGCTTGCTTTTTAACTCACTGTCAGAAACTTCCGACTTGTTCAGGGGTTAATCCTTAAATCACCTCAGCCACTCTCGTATTGTCTATTTCTAGCCAGCTACTTCGTTTAAGCCGCCGCCCAGCCTACGTCTTTGGGCCCATTCTGTGGCTGAGGCCATCGCTTGAACGTAATTAACCCTGGTAATTGTCTTGGCAAAATTCTATTATTAGTTGAGGCTGAATTTTCACTTCTTGAAAATGCTTCCTCGGAGGCCTGGTGCGAATACCATATATATCGAATTTGAAATGCGCTCCTTCTAGGTGACCAGCCTGCATATCATCTTGCCATGTCCCCAGAAAACATCGTGTTCGACCCACGCGGGGATGTCAAGCTTTGCGTTGGAGAAACAGCCCCTGTCACCTTCACAGTTTGTGCAAGAGCTTTGGCTAGAGCATCGCCAGTCTTTGAGCGTATGCTCTTTGGGTCGTTCATGGAGTCGAAACCGTCAAATGGTGAGGACTGGATGGTGGAACTCCCAGAGGACAAACCAAAAGCATTATCCATCTTTCTGCACATATCACATGGCCAATTCCATCAAGTGCCCCGAATTTTATCGATAGATGACCTGTACGACCTTACGGTGCTGTCAAACTACTATGATGGCACACATATGCTGGAACCCTGGGTCGGACGATGGATGTCTTTGGTTGAAGATGATACAAAGGCGTCAAAGGTCTCCATGGCCAAGAGCTTATGGATAGCATGGGAGTTTGGTCGGAAGGACTCCTTTTGCCGAATAGCGAGAAGAATGCTGATGGAATCCGATGGCTCCGAAGATCCCCAACTCAGAATGCAGCCAGATATTCTAGGTAAATTTCCTACCAATATCACCAAGGCAATTACTAACTCAGCCTCAGAGCGAATATCCGCAAATCGTCTCATGACACTACAAGCACTTCTAGACATTATTAGAAAGCTCATCAATGATTTACTCGTCGTTGATGAGAAGCCCCGCTGGTGTCGGCATGCAGAGTGGATGGGACCGCATCGCTGTGAATCCATGATTCTGGGTTCAATAACGTTTTGTCTCGCGCGAGGTGGTTTGTGGCCCTTACCCCAGGCAGAAGGTGTGATGGACAGTATCGTTGGACTGCGTCGCAAGATGACGCAGCTGGTGATCCACGACATTGGAAAGTTCGATGGGCTTGATCATTCGCATTGCAATCCAATGCAGTTCTTGTTGGGCGAAGTGGAAAGGGTCTTTATTAATATTCGGAATCCTGTAACCAAGGATGACCTGGATGCAATGGACAAGCAGTGGAAAAGACTTACAAAGGCATGACAAAAAGACAAAAATGATAGTCAAGATCTGATTTATACTTATTATAAAGCTTTACTTCCCGAACCAAACCCGAAGCAAGGTAGCTTTGTAACAAACGATGTAGAATGGTGGGTGTCTTGATCCACTGAAAGAGGCGTTGGTGTCAGAAGCCAATGAGTCAGAAATTTCTGCCCAATGTGCTGTCAGCCTGTCAGAGAAGCCAAAGGGGTACTCTGACATGCTATCATTCTGACATCCATTGCCTGAAGATAATTCCTCCAATAACCTAAAGTGATTGAAACACCAGCTCTCGGTTGAAGATGAACCGAGACCCCAAATACATTAAATTAACAAGGTTAACCTAAACCCAAGGCTCAACGGCCCGTAGCTACACGTCATTGCTGAATCTGGTTAGGGTGTCCGTTATCTGATTTCCACTTCCTCGGCCCCACAACTCTCGTCCGTGAATTCTTTCCCAATCCAGCCCAAGGGGAAATAAATTCCGGACCCCCAGTCGGTGGATCGTCAGCGAATTTCGGTGTAAGCCAGACTTGTCAAGGGTCTAGAGGGGAAAATAAAAACACGACCCCCAAATTGGTGGATCGCCACGGATTTTAGTGTAAGCCAAAGCCGTTTAGTCCGGCAAGGCTCGTGTAGGTATTTATTCCCTCCTCCGAGGAGGGTTTATTCCTCCCCCCGACTCCCGGAGGCACACGACCTCTGCCAAGAATTGGCCCTGACGAATGATGATCATATTGACATCGGATCATTGGCTGATACGTAAGAAATGCCATATTAAAAAGTTAAAGACAGGGTGCAATAATTATATAAAGCGTTAAACATTTCCCTTCCCTCTCTTTTTCCTAGGAGTTGGATTTGTTGGAATAATCTTGATACGATAATTATAAGATTCTGATTGAGGTCTCCATAAATGATAGACGGAAAATTCCGAGGGTGGGGTAACCTATTTATGTACCTTGCGTCGGTCCAGGAGCCGGGCGTAACATGAAGACTCTGATTTCTAGGAACCAATTCAACGTTACATAGACTGCTATTCTATATGCTTCCTGTTTAGGAGCTAACAGTATAAAGATTCATGTCTGAGGCATAGAGACATGACTGTAACAGTAGATTAAAAACAATAATGGTGATGGACTCGCAATGTTGATGGCTGTGCATTGAGGCGAGGTCAACCTAAACCCAAAGCTAGCAACCTGTATGTAGGCCATCGCGATCATCGGCTCCCACAGACCTTTGATTGGGGTTTAATTTGTCATACGCGTTTAGGTCCGCGTATATCGCAAAGCTGCGGCCGCCCCACCTTATTGCGTTTCCAACTAAGAGGGAGATCGAGGCTCATTCCTCGTTCAATTCTCTGTCTAGCAACAAACAAACGTTCTTCAAGCCTCGTTTAGCAAAAAGACTAATCTTTATTCTTTTGCCCCCCACGACCCTTGCCAAGCATGGTCCTTGACAAATCACCTTCAGAGACGTCAGATCATCTGCCGAATCGAAAGAAACGACTGCATAAAAAGTCAAAGACTGGTTGTAACGATTGCAGGAAGCGTCGGGTCAAGGCATGTTTTTCTTGCACTCCTTTTGCTATGATTACCTCATACGGTGGGACTAGCCTTCTGATTCTGCGTGGTAGTGTGACGAGAAGATACCAGCCTGTACCGCTTGCGTCCGACGTGGCGATGTATGCGTCTATCCATCCCCAATAATCAGCCATTCCTCACCGGCTGCGGCTCAGCAATCAGATGAGGCAGCACTCGCTGCTTCGCTGACGCTACCAAGGATCGTCGAGGGCCATGAACAATCAGCATCGTCAACCACAACCTTTACACCTGACGATCTTGCCTTGCTACACTACTGGACAATCTCAACAAGCTTAGACATCGTCAAGTCCCCCGCCGGAGATCATTATTGGCAAAAGACGTTCCCAAATATTGGATTTCAGTATACCTTTGTCATGCACGGAATTCTAAGCCTGGCAGCGCTGCATCTTGCCTACAGACACCCTGCTGACAAACCCCGGCTTGTCTGTATCGCCGCCTACCATCATAACATAGCACTACGCGGATTCCAAAACGGCATAATCCAAGTGAACGATGGAAATAGCGATGCTTTATACGCCTTTTCTTGTTTAAATATGGTCTATGTGCTGGCTTTCTTTGGACCTCTCTGCGATATCGCTTCTATCGACAGCAAGTCCCGCATTCTCGGAGACGGGTGGATCCCAGCGATACGCAACGTCGACGCAGTACTACATCCCGTATATGATAGGGTATGTCGAGGGCCACTCGACGACTTGACAAAGATCGGCAACTGGGATCAACTTGATCCAGATCAGCAAGCCGTTGCTCACGATGACCACTTCCGCAGTATAAAACAAGTTTGGGAGAACAACAACGACGCATGCATATACGACGAGTCACTATACCTGCTCCGGAAATGTAACGCGTATATGAAGCAGTTTGATACAATGAGCAGTGAGGCTAGAACTGAGTGGGGATACAATCAAGACTGGTCAGCACCATGTTTATGGTTACACGCGACTTCTAAGGAGTATCTAGACTTGCTTCAACAACGAAAGCCACCAGCTTTGCTCATTTTTGCATATTTCGGCGCTTTGGCCCATGCTTTAAACGGAGTCTGGTTTATGGAAGGTTGGGGCCGAAGCATAATACTTGTTGTTAATGAACTAGTAGGAGGATATTATGACCAGTGGATAAAGTGGCCGAAAGACGTTATAGGCATAAAGTGATACAAAAATAATATATAAATTAATTAATTAATAATTTTCGATATAAATTTATTTACCTTGTATCTATAAAAGAAAGCTTGGACAATGCTTAGCTTCATACAACGGACAAACTATCGCGCTTCTACTTAAGAGGAATGCCACCATAGCCTTACAATCCCCTTCTGCAGCTAAGTCAATTGCTGTTCTTACCTCTATATTTGCTCTCAGGTCTGCACTCATTCTGCCTCCGTGAAGCGTATTTAGACCAAACATGTCTCACTCTCCCCATCCTCGGTCCCATCGACTGATCGAATCTTGCCTTGCCGCTTTCATCTGAACCTTGCGAGATGTGGCCTTCGTGGTACAAAGGTCATTGATGTAAGCTTCATGATTCAATAGGAGACTGACAATAGCCTTGTGGCCGTTGCCAGCTGCCAAACGAAGTGCTGTCTTTGACTCCTCCATCAGGTACTGCCAGCCCCCACATCCCCATTCACGTTCCTTCCGCCGGTGAGCGTTGACGCCTGCTCCCTTTTGTAGTAGGGCCTCAGTCAATACCAGTTGCCAATTCTCAGCTGCCCAATGAAGTGATGATTCTTGGGATGAGGCTTGTATGAGAGGCGATGGCGAGCAATGCTCATCTTGCTTGTCAGTCGCCTGAAGTGACACGTTTTGAAACCTTCCTTGCTGGTCGGGGATGGCGCTGCTATTCGCAAGCAGAGTCAAGATCCCCCCATGCCCTTTGCTGGCGGCAGACCTGAGCAGTGTTCCAGCTAAGGTCAACCGGGCCTCCGTTAGCAGCAACTTAACAACTGCTTCGTGGCCGTTTTCTGCTGCGATTGATAAAGGTGTTCGATCCCCCTTATCCGCAAAGCCTGCAAGAATCCCTTGCTTCCTAAGGAGGAGTTTCATAAAAGCAGTGTGCCCTTTCATAGCGGCACGAGCTAAGGGCGTTATCATGTTCCTGGTAGTTGAGTTGGGGTCAACGTCACGTCTGGAGAGAAGCAGCCTTACCACTTCCCGGTGGCCATTTTCAGCAGCAAATGATAAAGGTGTCTGAGATCCCTGATTTGCATAGTCTGCGAGCACTCTTTTCTTCTGAAGGAGAACTTTAACAACTGCAGCGTGACCACTCTTTGCAGCCCAAGAAAGTGGGGTCGCACCGTAAAGTCCATCAATAGAGTTGAGTTCGACGTCATCCCTGGCGACAAGAAGCTTGACAACCTCTTCGTGTCCGTATCTTGCTGCGTAAAACAATGGAGTCCACCAGAATACACCCCTAGAATCTGCAGGATAACCTTTCTCCAACAAAGCCAACACTGTTTTCCACAGCCCAAAGTATGCTGCAGTTGTTACCTCGGTTGCCATATGTGAAATATCTTTGAAATGTAATGATCGGCAATATTCACGAACCATAATTGCCTCAACTGAGGCGGATATCTTAGCTGGACTTTCAAGGAGATCTATAATGATCTGGTCTCCATCCATAGACGCCATGAGAGCATGATGGCCCCAGTTGTGATAGGCGTAGTCATAAAACGGATTGCGCATCAGACGTTCCTCATATTCCTCTTGAATTTTACAAAAGCCGCCCTTGAAGACGTCGAATGAGAGGTATCTGATACAAGTCATCGTGATTTCCCGCTCGACAATCGGGAACCACTCGTCACGAGTCCGGTCGAGGTATTCCTGTGTTGTGTAGTGGACCAATCGGATAGTACCGCTTTCTGTATCAACCGTAACCAATCCAGAACACACCGAGATCATATCATCGATCTGGGGGAGGTTTTCTTTGTCAAGCGTAACAGCGTTTTCTTCGACTGCCCATGCATGCTGAAGTTCTGATGTCTTGAGAACTCTTCTCGCGCAGGTTATCCATGAGAGAACGTGCATGGCAAGCTCCTTGGAATCTTGATCCTGGCCAGTGATCCTCTCCATCGCTTTCTTGTAAGCAATATCATATGCCTTCGGCCCAGATGAAAGATTGCTTAATGCATCTTTCATCTTCTTTAGCGTCTTCTTTGTTGAGACAGATTGAAAGTGGAGTTGGGCAAGGAGGAACCTGTACAGCTGTTATTTTAAAATTCTATGCATATATAAGGATTCAAACGAGACTTACATTCCATCCACTGCCTTTATGATCTCGGTCTTGATTATCTCCCGATTTGTCTGCAATAGTTGCCCTGACTGGGAGAGCTTGCTGTCTAAAAAGCGTAACACATCCTCATCGTGGGCCCGAATCTCTATCATTGTGCTTGCTTCAAGCATATCGATGATTTCTGGGATAAATCTCGAGGTAGTGAAAAACTTTGTAGCGCATTGGGCTTGGAGCTTGAAGATCTGTGCCAGAAATCTATTTCGGCAACCATCAATTGCCTGGAGCTCATCAAGTGCGTCGACGATGATATAGACCTGGGTAAATAGACCAGCGACAGACTGAATAGTCGTTGAAACCTCCTCGACAGAAGGTCGCGTCCCTTTAATGTTGTGCTTATTGTAGAGGGATTTCACCGTTGCTGGCATGGAAGACAGCCCTTGAACTAACTGCTTCAACAGGCTTACGAGCAGATGATCAAGCCTCTGTTCGTCATGCTGCCGATAATTACCGTAGATATATGCGATCCCGACAGTGTCATCATCTCCAAAGCGGGTAGTAAGCTCATTGATCACGATCGACGTGATGATTGTTTTGCCTGCTCCAGGAACGCCAGGACAGAACATCGTCTTTCCGGTGTCGACCCAATTTTGAAACTCCTTGGAGATCAGAAGCCACTTTCCGGTGCCTTCTTGTCGTTGGCTCAAAATGTCACTATGTTGAGGGCCGTAGTTTATAGGCGTGAGCCACTCTAGGATCTCAATGTCCTCTTTTTTGTCCATCTTGCGTTTCACCTCTCTGATGTTCGAATCGGTTTGCAAAACAGTTTTATGAACTAACGCATAAGTTAAGAGGTTGTTATTGTACATTAAATCCTGATCTACTCACTTTGGCTCAGAATCTTCTTTGCTGTAGGCTCCCTCTCAACTTCGCTTGCCTGTACCTGGCCCAGCAATTCCTTCGCAAAGGCAGCCGCCACAGCAGCTGCATGAGCTTGCCACGCCTTGTTTTTATGCGAATCAGCATAATCGCAAATACCCCGGATGGTAATACATGGGAAGTTATGCGCTAGCCCTGCAGCTTCCATCTCAACACACAGGACCTGACCGCCTAGATTCCTATTGAGCTTGTCACGAAAGACGCAATCCTTGATGACTTCATTCCCAGATGCGATAAGCCCGTAATGCACTCGCATCTCTCTGGGCTTCCTTTTTACCGTTTGGCTCGTGTCGCAGTAGCGACAGTCGTCTTCTATATCACTTTCCTCAGCTTCCTGATCGTCAATACGGACGACACTTCCATCCGCAGTACTCTTACTGACGTGATCATAGTTCGCCTTGAACAGTTGATCATTCAGCGAATCAGATCTCAGGTACTTGGGTGCCAATCTTGGCCACTTTCTCTCCAGTTCCTCCAGGTAGTCAGGTATTCGAGAGCCAGTCAGGTCATGCTCTGACTCTACCATCGTCAAGGCTGCTAGCAACGCATTGGGCGGACTATTCAACGACCCAGTCCGCTCGAAGGTGCCTCCTTGATGTGCCTTTCCCAAGTCATACTGCACTACACCTGGAAACGCCCCAACAGGAGTGCTAACCACGACGTCGCCGAGACGGACCTTGGGCGGAATACCACCTCCGACACCAACCATCAGGCAAAACTTGATGTTCGGGAAGGTAGAGACCATATTTGTGGCAACGGTCGCGGCTGAGACATTGCCGATTTTGCCCTTAGGCAGACAGGCGATAACAACACTATGTTTGCCAACAGATCCGAGTGTATACGTATTATTATCGTTCGAAGGTTTGGGGAGACCTCCGTGCCTCTGGTCTAACATAGCGATCGCCGCGGTCTGTTCGGTGGGCAGGGCGCAGACCCATCCGACATGGTAGTCATCATGAGTCCGAGGTTCGGGAACCGTTTCCGACGTCATCGTGAAAAGGCCAGAGAGAGCTCTCTGTTTCAGTGACGATTGACTATGGTTGAGACAAACGGTCAGTTCTCTATCTTTTGGGGGTTAGGATAGCAATTATTCACCTTGGTTAAGATTGGTTCTGTCAAGGAGGGCTTGCAGTGTAAAAACACGGAGGAGATGGAAGGGGAGGACAACTCCTCACCATGCGGCCTTGGGGCTGAATCAGGCAATCATCAGGCATCACTCGTCCAGAAGCCCAATTACATTAGCTTCTGACAATTGGAGAAAATAGCAGGTTATTGGTGGTGTAAGCGCTGTGGCGTTGAGAATCAGGCTGCGGAAATGATTGTGTAACGAGACCTGCATGCACATCACGTGGTAGAAATGAGCAAATTGAAGACATTTATCCCATTAGCTATGAATGACCCGGGACTTAACCAAATGACTTATCCTTTACCACATACTGCACTTTCTAGACAATGGGGTATTGAATTCTGTTCATTCTTCAATTTGGCTTAGAGACAAGGAATATGAAGGAATGGTCGGAATATTATTACCGCCTAGCCCAGGACATCGCACTAGCAGTGAGGCTGCTTACCAACTGGTCACTGATACTACTTATGGCTATTGGGCAGGTAAACAAACAGCTTGATTCCACAACATTCTTCCATCCACAAGCCACTTTACCCCAGATAGACATAATTACATCACGATACACATAAGGCCACCCATGACTATAACATATGGTCAAAATCAGGCACATTCTAAACTATGCGTTGACTTACCGCTAGCAACTGCACCTGCAGCAATCCCATTCATGACACCACCAACGATCTCCTTCGTGTACCCTTGAACCTTCTGGCGGTCTCTGCGAATCTTCTCGGCATCCTTTTGGGCCTTTGATAGAGCCTTCTGGTGACTTTTTGTCTGGCGTGCAACAATTTGTTGTTGTCGCGAGCTATTTGCCAGGCGAGCTATTTCCTTCTGAAGGGCAGCGCAAGACTCTTGCACGTCTCGTAAAATCATCTCCTTATTTTGCACTTCAGTTTCGTATTGGCTTTGAAGGTTGGAAATTCGTTGCTTCAGCGCTTTTGTCTCGGTTTCGTGTAGATCTCTCATAGTCTTGACCAAAACCTGACGGCCGCGCTTCGTTTTCTCGATCTCTCTATCTACCTCAGCCTTCAGCTCTTGCAGCTGAAGAGAATACTCTTGCTCTGAGCCCGAAGATGTTCTCTCCATCTCGGCATCCAGCATTCTTCGCTGATTCTCATGTTTTCGGCAAGTTTGATTTAGGTGTTCGGAGGCTGCTATTCCTGCTGTGGTTTCCCCAAGATTCTTTCCTTCGTCCACAACCTCTCGCTGTAATTGAAGTACAGCATGTTTGCCGTGATCTAGTTGCCTTAGTAGAGTATCGATAATACGCTGTTCTGAGTTTGCGGGGCTATGATTTTCGTCGTAGTCTCGAAACATTCTTGCTCCTTGACTGACAAGGTCACTGAAAAAGTCAGGATTTGTCATCAGCTCAAGTTCTCGGTCTTTAAGAATCCTCCTGTTCTTAGAATTTTGAGACTCAGGCCACATAGTTGTAACGATGGCGAGATTACTATAGGAAGAAAATCCACAAATCTCTTTCAGGATTCTCAAGCTTCTCAAGTTTGATCCAGCCATACGGTTATTCGTGATAGGATATAACGTTATGATACCGTGAATCCGCACTCCATTTGCATATGACGCACCGAGATAGGTTGCCAATACCTCCAGCGTTTCGATATCAGAGCGACTGGTGTCGTTAAACCCGGGGGTATCTATAAGGAAGATACGTTGACCATGTCTGGTATACTGGAAAGCACCAATAGAGTTAGTACCTATTAATTAGCAAAATATCATATTAGTTTGCGACGTTACAAGCGATGAATAGCGACCAAGTTTATGACTTACATGAATACAGCCCATGGCCTATAGTCACGTCATGACCTGTGCAGTTTGAGACGAATGTACTCTTGCCAGCTCCTGTCAGGCCTATAACAAGGAAGAACCTGTCTCCCGGTTCCGGCTGGTTGAGACCAAGAAATGTCTTGAAGGATTCGGCTTGATCGACCAGTGCCTCAGCACCAAGGTTGTATTTACCCATGTCGGACATTTCTATAGTCAATCTCTAGATGATTAGGAGCTGAGAGTTGAAGCCCTCGATAGAGACAAAGGGTTGTGCAAGATCTTGGCCACAATGAAGGCTAGATCGAGCTCCGTCATGGTACAGCCCGGTTAAAAATGCCTAGAGATTGCCTTGGTGATGAGTCAATCTTTGAGGGGGTGTTATCATGGCTGTGCAGTATGTGATTCAACCAAGGAAGTGTGCACATGCACGTCAGTCACAAGCCTAGAGTGGCTAGCTAGCACTTGGCGATTTTCTGCCATGAAGCGGAAATCCATTGCAAGACTTGCCTAAAGTATGGCAGTAGCAAATTAGTTTCTATGTCTCGATAAATTGTAACATTTCAATTGTTTTCCTGGTATTTGTATTGTTAAACATACGTCTTTACAAGTCTTGTGAAACCTTTTCGCGGTCGGCGCTAACCGAGGAAAGTCGGCTGCATAAGTTGGCTGCAGGGAAGCCCAATGCTGACAAGGCGCAGGCATTTGTGGCCCTCTTCTTGGCAGTCGATAACCCAATAGCGGTGCGGCTATGCATATAAGCAAAGATGTCCCGCGGTCAGTTCTGCACAAGCAGATTCTGTCAAACAGGCCTCGAGAGACATTGTGATACTTCAATATCCTGTTCGGTTTCTAAGCTTGCGTCACAAATCCGTCTTGAGCAAATAAATTACAGAGTCCGGCAGCAATTCCCTCGGGACTTTACAGTGACATTTAACCGCCTGGCGTGACAGGCACGGACAATATGCCCAGTCCAGTGGTAGCGGGGTTGTTGAATCCTGTATCCAAGAGCTTTCGTAGCGGTCATGCCCCACGGTGAGAATGCCATTGGGTGAATGTCTTCAAGATTGTGCTACTAACTTTTAAAGACCTAATGACGCATTTATCGCCTTGATGGGCATAACTGGCTCAGGAAAAAGCTCGTTTATAACAAAATGTACCGACAAGTCAGCTACAATCGGTCACGAGATGATATCATGTTGGTCAACTTGCAACCTTTGCGTATCCCTGAGAAATCTCACTCATGCATATCAGGCACATCTATCGTCGAAGTCTATCCTTACGAGGTAACATCCGACTTTACTGTATATCTCATTGACACGCCTGGCTTCGATGACACCGGGAGAAGTGACACCGAAGTCCTTAGCGAGATTGCCGCTTGGCTCACAGATTCTTACAAACACGAAATCCGTCTGCATGGCATAATCTATCTCCACCGAATCAGTGATGTTCGCATGCAAGGCTCAGCTAAAAAGAATTTGGTCACATTTAAAGAGCTGTGTGGTGAAGATGCGCTGAAAAAGGTGGTTTTGGCAAGTACTATGTGGGATATAGTGCCCGCAGAGAAAGCTACCAAGAGAGAGCAAGAACTCAAAGACACTCCAGAATTTTGGGGCTGGATGCTTTCAAAGGGCAGTTCAATTCATCGATACAACAACACGGCAGAATCCGCTAGAGAGATAGTCCTCTCGTTAGCCGGTCACAACGCACCGATAGCCACTGATCTACAGAAACAGATGGTTGATGAAGGGAAAAGTCTCGATGAGACTTCGGCCGGCCAAGGGCTTAAAAGCGAACTTCTCAAAGAGCGACAGAAATTGACACTAGAGCGCCAAGAGCTCCTTACTCAAATAAAAGCGGCAAAAGAAAAACAAGATATTGACACAGAGGAGGCTCTACAAGAAGAGAGTGATAGATATTCTGTTTTGATAAAGAGGGCAGAAGAAAGTGCCAGAGCTTTAAGGATGACCATGGAAAGCCTGATCGCTAAACGAGATTTGCGTGTTGCAGAGATGACTAAAGAGATAAGAGAGGTCCAGAATGAGTACGAAATGAACTTCCGGCTGATGAGAAAGGACGAGATAAGGTTGAAGAATGAGAGGCTCGATTTAGAGAACCAGCAAAAGCTCCAACGAGAAAGAAATTCGAGCGTCAAGCCATCAGCCAGTACTCAAGAAGCTAATACGGAGCTACCTGGCCAACGTCCATCCAAGGAGGAAGGAGGCATACCTGCCAGCAAGATAGAGGTATCTGTGTCTATAAGCAAGTCATTCTACATTTTGCAAAGCCCTCTTTGCTGGAGTTGGTAAGCCTTGTCTAAGTTATATCCATACCGGACGAGGAAATAGCTAACAACACGACTCAAAGCAACGAGATGGAGCTCCTGGAGCTGCAAAACGGAAAGCGAATGGAGCTGGGCTGCTTGAGTGCTGTAGGCGATCAAAGGACAGTGTGGATCGCTCGTTACGAAAATAACGATTGGAGTAAGAAATCGATAAGTCTGGTAATATGAGAAAATAGCTAACAGTAAAAGGATGGTCGATGAGCTTTGAGCGGTACTATCCGACGCTGGCCAAGGATATAAAGTCGTATGGCCTCAATGCCGTCAAACTATGTGCACTTGGTCCTGGCGCCCGTTACTACACCGGCTGGAACGAGTTCCATACCTACAGCTGTTCGCCCAAATTCACCAAAACGATCAAGAGCATCAAAAAGGGCAAATATTCAATCACAGCAGTGTGCTTTGGATACGGTAGCTCCTTTCTTGTTTCTTACGGCACTAAAAATGGCCACCTCGGCTGGACCCATGACCTTCAGGGTCACTACCCAAGTCTTAATCGTTTTCTGAAAAGCCAGAAGAAGCTGGGAAATAAGATCAGTATACATGTGAGCTCTGAATGATACTGTAGCAATATTCTTAGCACTGACATCCTTTTAGGCGGCGACGCTTGACCTTTTTAGTAAGACCGATTATCTCGTTGTCTTTACTGATAATGAGGGGAGGGATAGCAGCAGACTAAAGTACAAAATGCACTGTTCGGATAAGACTACCCGCCAGGCGGTTGAGGATTGGTGGGAGGTAACTAAAGGGCGTCGGCCACCTCACAAGTGACGAGGTTGAGATCAGATGCAGTTCATAACACCCCACATAGCAGTTTATACTTTAATAAATGTAACTTCCAAAAGGCAATAGACTTATCTTTTATGACTGCAGCCTCTTTAGCCACAAGTCTCTGTGATAAAGTTGAGTGGTTAAGAGAGGCTTCTAAGTTCTGTCTGCTGATTTAAGCTCTTAGCCACGAGCCTCAACTGCAAATAACACATCTTATAAATTGTTACATTGCCGTAATTCAACTTCATGGCTGTCTTGCATGACGAGTTGAGATCCAACGTTAAATGAATTCCTCACCGAAAGTCTGGTCTCTGGACCGACATAAATTAGAGACTACTGTACTTCACCTCTCCGTTTTTCTTCCAAGAGTTCTTTTCTACTTATAACGTTACAACAAAAAACATAGTAACGCGCTGTCACTGCTTTCCAAAACGATAATAAATTTCTCCAATTTCCGATAAAACCACCAGCCACTATGGAACCAATCACAGAATCGTCTCAGCAGTCAGCACCAAGAATACCTGAAACCCCCGTTCGGTGTCATATAATGTTCTTCCTGCTGTCGCTCGGTGGCGCGTTGGTCTTTCTCAACATCAGAGACAACTTCAACACGGCATTCTTCCTGGCTGCAAGCGCTATATTTCTCACTGTCGCCATAGCAGGCTCAACGAGAAAAAGGAGAAAGCAGATTCGACAGTCTAATTGAGCTATCTCGCATCGAATCCTTCGCCTCGGGCAGTTCGCCAATTCATCTGTTCTAGTCACCATTTCTCGTACATGGTCTTATACAGCGCGTCGCAAAATAGTGTAATAGCTCTCGACCCAGCTTCAAGAACCGCATCCATCGCAATAAACGGATGAGGCTGGCCTTTCATGACATTCAGTTCCGCCTTAACACCAGCGTCTTGCAACTTCTTCGCAAACTGCTCGCCCTCCGACCTGAGTACATCCAGTTCACCGACGACAAAACAAGCAGGCGGCAGCTTTGAGAAGTCCCCCTTCCAGAAAATGGGACTTGCTTCGGGATGAGCCCAGTCTTGCTTGTTGGGGAGATAGTGATTTCGGTACCAGAGCATTTTCGGGGCTGGAAGTGCGGGAGAGTGTTGGTTTTCCTTCCATGAGATGTTGTTGGTTATGTCGGCGGTGTTGTCCATCACGGGGACGGAGAGGAGTTGGAGGGAGAAGTTGAGGGATCCTCGATCAGCAGCTCGTTGACACATTATAGCAGCCAAGTTAGCGCCAGCAGAAGAACCACCTAAAAGTTCAATGTTAGCATCAAATCGCACATATCTTGTTGTATTGTAACCCACCTGTTGCCAGTTTTGAAGTATCCAGGCCGAGCGTATCCTTGCCCTCACCCATGACCCAAAGAACAGCCTCCCATGAATCATGCACTGCCGCGGGGAACGGATTCTCAGGTGCAAGTCTGTAATCAACAGCCACGACGACACATTTGCCCCTCGCACAAAGATGCGACGCAATGACATTCTCAGTGTCTATTGTACCGAGAACCCAACCGCCACCGTGGTAGTAAACACACACAGGCCATCCATTCTCTGGCTTGTCGCCAATTGGAGTGAAGCACCGAACCTTGACATCAGGCCCTTTGCTCTCTTTGCGTTTGATGGCGTAGTCAATTATACTTGCGACGCTTTGTAAGGGACCACTACCGGGAATGAGGATGCCACTGCTTCGCGATGCCTCTACTGGTTGGAGGTGAACTTGTTGCTTATCGATGATGTGTTTATTGTAGAATGCTGCATATTCAGGGTCAATCCGGTCAAGGACTGACTCGTGCAGAGGATAAGGTGGTTGATTGCTCATATTGAAAAATTGTGCCGTAACCTACAAAAGAATTTGTGGTTGAATCGATGATCTGAAGATACGCCGATGGCTGTTGTGAGTGACGATGGTGTCTTTAAGCTTCGGAGGTTTATTTCGCGCCGGCCCTTTTGAGCGGGTTTCCGAAATCGGGTATCCGGTGGAACCTCCACAGTCTTTAGTGACGATATGCACTGGGTTGAGATCGTCGCTCTACGTTACATGGAGGGAGCACCAACCTCGTGTGAGATGGTAACCTACGCTTATGCTGGTAACACTGTGTTTCGAGTCAGCTGCAATGATGATTGCAGGGAATTGCTATCTTGATAGGTGCTTGGATATGTAACCTCCGAATCTAAGCCCTTGCAACCTGTATCTTGTCTCCCCCGCATGTCCAGTCTTGGTGCAAATGTGAGATAAGAAGCAAGATACGAGGTATAACAGCGGTCTTGAAGCTGCTTTTTGCTTTTGATCATCTCAAGTCTTTTCAACAATAATCCACACAAGGGGCAGCCATTTTGGGTCGCTGATTTACAAACATCAGTCGCCATGGACGCCAAAGATCATAAAGACGATGGCATCATCGACGATACCTACGCCGAAGGCACTGGCGAGGAGACAGTTCTTGAAGTCGACCATATCGCCGAGCGTCAGCTGTGTCGCAAGTTTGACGTCCGTTTGATGCCCGTTCTCGCCATCATGTGTAAGACTTCACCTTCATGTTCATCCACTCGTCTAATCATCTACAGATCTCTTCAACGCCTTGGACAAAGGCAACCTAGGCAACGCCCAAACCGTCGGTCTTAGCGACGGTACGCCCCCAAACTCCCCATCATGTCTCCCAAACTGACCCGTGATAGATCTCAACTTCAAGCCAAACCAGTACAACCTCCTCGTATCAATCTTCTTCGTGCCCTACGTCATCTTCGCTCCTCCCACCGCCATCATCGGCAAGAAATATGGCCCAGCACGCGTCCTCCCGATTCTCATGTTTACTTTTGGATCCATGACTTTGCTTGCTGCTTGCACGCAGAACTTTGGTGGCATGTTTGCGCTGCGGTTCTTTCTTGGTATGGCGGAGTCGGGCTTCTTTCCGTTGGTGATTTATTATTTGACTACGTTTTATCGGAGAGGTGAACTTGCGCGTCGTTTGGCGGTATTCTATGCTGCGTCTAACATCGCGAATGCTTTTGTACGTTCTCTCGCCTTTGAAGATGAGGTCTTCAGCTAACGATAGCAGAGCGGTCTCTTATCATTCGGTGTCTTCCAAATCGACTCCAAAATCTTCGTCTGGCGATATCTTTTTATCATCGAAGGCTCAGCCTCTGTGCTCTTCTCGGTCTTTGCATTCTGGTACCTCCCTCGCAGCGCAGCGCAAGCCAAGTTTCTCGGCGAAGAAGAAAAGGCACTGGCTTTTCATCGCATGCAAGTCGACTCATCGTCTGTTGTGCAGGAAAAGTTCAATTTCAAGGATTCGATCAAGATCTTTACGTATCCGACGACGTATTGCTTTTTGTTGATTGAGATTTGTCTTGGTGTGCCGATTCAATCGGTTGCGCTGTTCATGCCTCAGATCATCCAGCGATTGGGATATGGACCTGTCAAGACGAATCTTTACACGGGTAAGTGATTAGCGAATTGTATAAGTCTCTGTTTACTGATGCGACATGATAGTTGCGCCGAATGTTGGTGGTGCTGTGATGCTTCTCATCCTGGCCTTCAGCTCTGACTTTCTACGCATTCGCTTTCCGTTCATCATGCTCGGTTTCGCGCTCACATTCATCGGCTTTATCATCTACGCCGCCATCTCGGACGTCCAAGCTCAATTGCAATTAGCATACTATGCATGCTTCATGATGGTCTGGGGAACGTCTGCCCCATCAGTTCTCTTATCAACATGGTAGTAAGTGGCCATCTCCAATAAATTGTATTCTTCTTGCTCTCTCTAACACGCATTCTCTTCAAGTAACAACAACATTGCCAATGAAGGACGACGAGTAGTCCTCACCTCAGTTGGCGTCCCTCTCGCCAATCTCATGGGTCTCGTATCAAGCAACATCTTCCGCGAGAACGAAAAACCCAAGTACCCCACAGCTCTTATCACGACTGCTTGTTTCGGCGCATGTGGATGCCTCATTGCGGGTCTTCTTGGTGGGTATATGGTGTTTGATAACATGCGGAGGAATCGCAGAGCGGGGAGGAAGACGACGGCTGCTGATGTCCCAACGAAGCGTCTCCGCGACGGGCCAGCCGTGCCCGAGTTTCGCTGGTTCCTGTGAGGAGTCCATGGGAGAAAATAAAACTCGGGACCTCGATCCCAAGTGATACAAAGACTTAGGTAACTTAGCATAAATTTCAGAAACCTTTTGCTGAGTTTATTTTGATACCATATATCGAGGTCTGATGGTTTCTTGCTGGGCTGTAAAGGGGCAAGATCAGCACCCCGCAGCGGGTTTGGAGGAGCGGGGAAAACAGCGCACTGTGTTGTGTCTGTATTGTTACTACGTTACCTCCGACTGACGATCCTGGTCTTGGAGACAACGATAAAGTAAGGAGGCCAGAATTGAAGCCGAGAGATATCCCAAGTGTTACACCAATTATCAATATTCTTTGTCCGTCTGTTTGTACAATTTCGATCAACTTCACCGCCATCATGTATTCTCCCAAAGTAGGCGACAGCCTCGACTCGCTCGACACGCCCTCCATGATCGTCGACCTTGATGTCATGGAGGCCAACATCAAGAAACTCATGGACCGACTACTTCCAACTGGACGCAGCATTCGGCCCCATCTCAAGACGAGCAAGAGTGCCATTGTGGCTAAGAAGCTCGTCGCTGCTGGGGCAAAAGGCGGGTGTGTCGCGAAGCTGAGTGAGGCTGAGGCAATTGCTGCTGCTGGCTTCACGGACCTTCTCATCACTTGTGAGATTGTTGGACCAGCCAAGGTCAAGAGACTGGTCGAGTTGTTCAGAAAGCATCCGGAAATTAGAATTGTGGTGGACGACCAAAGAGCTGCGACAGCTATCAACGACGCACTGGAAAAGTCGGGTATTGAGGACCCCATCTCGGTGTTGATAGACTTGGATGTTGGCCTGCACCGCACAGGGACTCAGCCCGAAGGAGCTATTCCTCTAGCGAAACACATTGGCACCCTGAAACACATGCGGCTCATTGGAGTTCAGGGCTATGAGGGTCATCTTCAACATCTTCCCGACTTTGAGGACCGGAAGAAGCAGTGCCTCGAATCCATGAAGATCCTCACCGATACTGCCCAAGCACTCAAAAACGAGGGCTTCAACATCGAAGTTGTGACAACAGGCGGAACAGGCACAGCGAACTTTTGCGCGACGGTGCCCGGCGTGACAGAACTACAGCCCGGTTCATTCATCTTCATGGACACCGACTACCGCAACGCCATTGGAACATACTACTTTCACAGTCTATCCTTTCTCGCAACGGTTGTGAGCAAGCAAGGAGAACGACAGGTGACAATCGACACTGGCCTCAAGTCTCTGACGACGGATAGTGGTCTGGCTGAGTGCAAGGATCAAAGATATAGTTACTTCCAATTAGGCGATGAGCATGGAGCTTTGACTTGGGAGGAGGGTACACCAGCGCTTGATGTCGGCGATAGAGTCGAGATGATTCCAAGTCATATTGACCCAACTGTCAATCTTCATGACTTTTACTATGCTTATCGGAATGGGGTTATTGAGGAGATCTGGCCGGTTGACTCGAGAGGAAAGGTCCAATAAGACAATTAGCTAGGCAAGACGTATAAATGTGATGTTGCAGAATTGGCTCTGTGAGTTTTATGAAAGAATTGATCTGTTAGAGGGTTAACTTGTTGTGATTACCCGAACTTCGCCTGATTCGCTTTCTAACCGCCCAACAAGGGTCTGAGTTAGTTAGTCAACGATGTTGGTTGAAACCCGACCTGCATCTCACCCAATAATTATCCCTGTCCAACTACGCCTCGCTGGTCGCAGGATCCGGTGTCATTTCATTTTTCGTCGCAAGGGGCATCCATCGCCAAATTCCTTTCTCCCTCTGTCATCCCCACTCGAGTCGATCACGTAGTTGCGCGTCAACGTCAGCAGCCATGACAACACAAGTTCCAGCTCTCACAACAACCTTCACACCCGCCAAGTCATGCTTTCAGTACTACAAGTACAGATACACAGGCGATGAACTCACATGTCTAGAAGGCGGTACCGGTGCGCCCAGCGCGTGTACCTACATGCAGCTGGGTCCCTCGGGGAGCGACGCCAACTGCTTCCCTAGCAGCTTGGAGCTCGATTCGACGTTTTATTACTCCCCTGGTATATGTCCCAACGGATACGAAGTTGCATGTAGTTCGACTGTCGGCGGCGAGACGAGAGCGACGTGTTGTCCAAGGTAGGAAGGCCAATGGCTGCTGAAAGGGCGTGCTGACGGTGATGCAGTTCGTTTAGTTGTCAAACAGAGACAGGTTGGCCTTGGTACAGCACTGATCTTTGCACCATAGCCATTCCACGCACGGTCGAGGTGATAGTTTCCGAGTCAGTTGTTGGAGGAGATTGGAAGAGGACTACTGTTAGCGGAGCTGCGGCTAATGCTATTGGTATTCCTATCCGATGGCATTTCTCCGACTTTGCATCCACCACGACTGGAGCAAGGACTTCTGCGACGGGTACTGCAACTGAAACAGTTTCTTCTTCGACCGACACGTCTTCAAGTGATTCTTCATCGGATAGTGGGGGATTGAGCACCGGCGCCAAGGCAGGCATTGGTGCTGGCGTTGGAGTTGCAGCTCTTGTTGGAATTGCTGCATTGGGCTGGTTTGTACTTCGAGCGAGGAGGGCTAAGCAGGCGAATATCGCTGCTGCAGCTGGGGAAGAAGAGGCTAAGGAACCTCAGATGCAGCCGCAACTGCACCCGTGGGAGCTTGATAGTTACGAGGCTATGATACCGGCGGAGCTACCATCGGATAGTGTAAGTCATGCTCGGTATAAGTGAAGCAGCGTAATACTAGGTAATTCAAGCGTTGAAGTTTTTATTATTATGTCAACTTTACATCCTACTTTAGTCAACCTGGAGCAACCTCCTCACTAGTAGGCGCAGCTGTGGATGATTAGTATACGCGACCGCCAAAGAACAAAACGTCGAGCAGGGCTTGACCTATTTGACTCTGTTGGTTGTGATATTGTGGAGACATCGCCCAATTTTTCAGTCATATGAACTGGGGCTATGAAGCGCTTATAAGCTATCCGAAAATCTGGGCGCTTGTGCTGCGAAGGTGATTGGATAGTGCGGCCCAGCAATTTGGCTCCGCAGCACGTTCACTGCAGGATTCTATTAATTGCCAGTTGATTATTATAATGGTGCAAGCGTTAAGCGCCGTCACACCGTTTAGCTTTAATTTCCCAAATGGCTTTTGACGTGCTGCCACGGTAGTTAAACGATCGATTCATGCTCCTCATTCTGGCGGTGCCACTAGCCAATTACACCACTCATGAAAGCTGCCAAGCATTGACCTACTGGGCAGTTCAGTGGAATAATGTATCCTCAGACGTTAGTCACCTTCATCAATAGCCTTATGTTTAATATTAAATAACTTTGAGACAAAAACACCCAAGTGTATTGTAATGAAGAAGTGAGTCGCGTGATGACTTGTTCCAACACAAAAACATGGCCTAACCTACTCCAGTTGATGCTTACGCTGACTAAAAGGGTCTGGACACGGACAAATTCTTATGCCGAGCGGACATTGTACAATCCTTCTGGACATTCTGCAATGCCGTTGATCAGTTACAGATGAATAATAGCCAATCATGCTGTGTCAGTCTAACTTGATAGAATGATCACGGACTTTTGCAGCGGACCAACTTGACATTGTGGGCTGTAAGTAACAGCCACGGACTTTGACAACGGACGAGCATATAAGATTGTTTGTAATATTGCATTATTCTAAGGGTGGGTTAGCTACGCGATGGCAGAGAACAGATATAAAGCGGCGTCTGAAGACATCAATGATAAGACTCGGATTGCGATTCATACCTTGACGCATAGCACCATCAGCATCAAAAGCGATATTCCAAAGTCATGTCCAAGACCATTGTTATCATAGGGGTTACTGGAGCTCAGGTATGAAACTGACCAAATCAAGCGAGAACTTTCTAACATGCATAGGGAGGATCCGTGGCTCAAACATTCCTACAGCTCCCCGGGTGGAATGTCCGCGGCATCACACGGAACCCAGAAGGAGAGTCTGCGAAGCGTCTCAAGTCCGAGGGTGTTGAGATCGTCCAAGGCGATCTGGATGACAAGGAATCCTTGATTCGGGCATTCCAGGGTGCTCACGTTATCTTTTCCAACACTGACTTTTTCGCCCATCTGCAGCAAGCAATGGCCCAACCCGATATAACCAAGAACCGCACGGCACTCGAGTACGCCTACGACCGAGAAGTTGGCCAAGGCATCAGAATTGCAGAAGCAGCAGCAGACCCTTCAGTCATCAAGACTCTGGAGCGCTTCGTCATGTCAACACTTAGCCACGCCACCAAATGGAGTGGTGGGAAGTACAAAGCGGTCTACCATTTCGATAGCAAAGCCGCAATGATAAAGGCTACAGAGGAACGTTTCCCTGGAGTAGCAGCCAGAATGAGCACCGTGACCATCGGGCATTACGTCACAGTTTGGAAGCTTTTCGACAAACTAGCCCCCAAGCTTCAGCCGGATGGTAGTTACCTCGTGTCCAGAAATACACCGCCGGACTTCAAGATGCCATTCATAGTTACAGAGCGGGATACAGGCGGTTTTGTCAAGGCGTTGGTTGACCTGCCACCGAACAAACATATTATGGGCGTCTCGGAGGAAATGACCTTGCCTGAATGGGTAGAGATATGGGGGCGTGTTAATGGCGTGAGAGCGGCGTACAAAGAGATTTCACGAGACGAATTGTTCGAAGGCGTTCCGGAGGACTTTTCTAAGGAGATTGGGGACGGTTTCGATTACTTCCATGAGTTTGGTTTGACTGGTGGAGATCCAGCGATTTTGCATGCAGACCAGCTTGGGGTTAAAGTTCCGGTCACCTCGATGGAGGAGTATATCAGAAGTGAAGACTGGTCTGCAGTTATCCAGTAACCGTATATACATCTAGTTCCTTGTCCACAATGCAGAACGTTTAAAATCGTTGGGCTTCCCAGTCATAATCCTATACCTTAACACCATCTACAACCAGGTCGTAATGGACAAGTAGCCTGTCTGCTTGTGTGGTGTCGAACGTGACCTTTCCGAACTTTGAAGAACCCCGCGGATGCGAGTAAATTAACACATCGGTCTCCTCAATCTCCTCGTGAAACCTATCGAACGGCTCATAGAATTGATTCAACGGCGAAGTGGAGAACTCGATAACCGGCTTGTCACCCTTGGCCTTTGCAGGGAAAATCGTGGTAGCATGTTCATGGCGGTCCTAGCATGTGTTAGCTTCACCTTTTAGTACGTGATACAGGAAACTCATACCGCTGAGAACAACAGCACCACCATTCTGCTTCATCGTATCCCGGATCGAATCCCGCTCACAGAGAAAACCTGACCAACTGTCTGCTGAATCTGGGCCCCTCCAATTTCTCGTAAAAGGCACGCTGCTGACTACAACTTTCCAATCAGTTTCTGATATAAGCCACTCTTTCAAAGCAGCAAGCTGGGCTGCACCGAGCATTGTTTTCTCTGGCCCATCAGCCATCGCATTATCTGATCGATATCGCCTTGTATCTAATACAAAGAATGCTACACCCTGATATCGAAAGGTATAGTATGTTTTGTCAGCACCATACTGTGATGGCGGGTTCGCGTTTCCATGGTAGTTCCAGAATGGTCGCATGGCTGTCTTGTAGAGTTCCGTGTCATTCCCTGCCCAGTCATTTATGATCTCATGGTCATCATAGACATGTATCCAAGGGGTTGCACGAAGTTGAGGCGACCACGAAGGGGACGCATACACCTGGCGATATGCCGCCGAGTATGTGTCAGCATCCCAGCCGAGTGGGATGGGGAGATCGATGTAGATAAAGTCGCCGAGAAACAGTACCATATCCACTGAAGCCTCAGAAAGGTATTTGCCTAAGTGTTCAAGTCCTTTGATTCGAAGGCCATGGTCCAAAGGGTTGTATGGGTAGAACGGCTTGATGCAGCTTGAAGAAACAAGGCTCCAAAGCTTCAACCCGCTGCCAGGTTGAGACAAGGTACGAAACGACCCAGTGTGGCTTGCATTGCTTGCGTATGTGTAGGGAGTGTCTGGCTCTAGACCTTCTATCAAGACTGTCGCAACATAATCATAATGCGCACTTAACAAGACGGATTTGAGTATTTCTGTCTCTGCATGCCCGTCACACTTTGGAGTGACTGTGATCTGAACATAGTCAGAGATAGGAGCCCTCAACACAATCCGAGCCGTCGAGTGATCAACATAACCCATCCGAGAGAATGAAAGATCGATACTTTGATGCAGAAGATAGCCCCTGAAAAGAAAGTCAAGAACAGCAACGATACATGCCAAGTTGATGAGGAAGCCGCCTGCAGTGAAGAAGGGCCTACTGCTATCGACAATAGCCAATATTGGGGCAGAGCCTAGACGTCTTTTGACCCGCAGCTTGCTGTATTTGAGTAGTGCTAGCTCTGCGCTGAAGGCAAGCAGAAATATGATAAAGGTCCCATAAATACGATCTAGATATCGTTTTCCTATGGGGTGCTGATTTATGTCAGCAAGCTATCATGGGTCATCGCCGCGAATGAACTTACAAATCGGACAAACAGTACAGAAGTATAGCGTAAAGTAAGTGACGCAGCTGCGATTACGGCGTCAAGTACATTTACTGCTAACGGCGTGTTATTCATGATTGTACTTTCCGACCGTCTTAGTTCTGGCTGTCTCCTCTCTCCAACGGGGAAGGGTTTGGTTAAACATGAATGGCTTATCACAGTGAAAGCATAGGGATCCATCCGTTATTTTCTCGCTATCCACCCAGACGTCCAGGATCCTGATTCAGAACAACGATGTTATCTTATACAAAAGTGGACCCCGAAATCTCTGGTTACATTAAAGATGAATTTGATCCGACCAAAACTATTGTCTTACCTTTTCGATAAGCTTACCTAGCCCACGTGCGATCAACGATCCACTTTATACGGAACCCAACTGCCGGGCCAAGATGTCGACACGACGCCACTAACGGCTTGAGGCTCCATTATCGCCGGCACGTAAAACCCGGTTGTTTGGGTTGGCGGAAGCCACGTGCCTGGTGACTGTATCCAAGTCGCTCATGTATGGTATTCTTGCTTGTGATGTCGGAGAACTTTGGGTATGATTTTATCCATCATGGGTCCTTTGCTAGAGTATAATTCTAGACCATGCAGTGGGGACTTTGATACTGCCGACGAACTGCTAGACTTCTAGGAACTACGTTGCATTGAAGGATTGAGAGTTTATATAAGACATGGATCCTGCCTTCTTGTTACATTCCGTAGTCTATCAACACAACCAACATTTCCCTCTGCTGCTGTAAGGTTTCATGTACAGCCATGTCAGACAACAACAAGCACGAGATGTCGTCAGACAAGACCCTCGCTGTGTCATCAGATGCAAGCGTGTCCGCCGAGACAGAGAACAATGCGACTGCCCAGCGTACGCCCGGTCAACTCGACGTCTTGGTCCAGGGAGTTGCCCTCTTCTCCGACGGCTACAACATCCAGATTATTGGATACATGAATACCGTTCTAGCCAAGCTGTACGTCATGATACCTTCACTCACCTGATACCTCGAGGTGTTGATCATGAGTAGATACCCAAAGCAGATGACGGCCGAAGTCAAGACCAGGTTGTCCAACTCTATCCTCATTGGTGACATCTTCGGCATGCTCCTCTTTGGCCTCTGCATTGACCGGTTTGGTCGACGTGTTGGAATCTACCTGACAACTCTATTCTTGGTTCTGGTATGTATGTTATCTCCACTAGAAAAATAGCTTGACAAAGGGACCAGGGTATCGTCATCGCCACTGCAGCACACGGCGTTAATGTGGAGGGTATGTTTTGGATGATGGTCATTGGCCGTGGTGTCGCTGGTGTCGGAGCAGGTATGTCTCTCGGAGCAACACAATAACGATGACTTGTTAACCATTTAGGCGGTGAGTATACCGTGTGCACCTCTCAAGCTGTAGAGTGCGCCGATAGTACTGAGGCTATGCGAAAGCGACGTGGTATGCTTGTTGCCGTCGCGACAAACGCCGCCATCATCTCCGGTTTCGTAGCCTCGAGTATTGTTTCCCTCATCGTTATTGCAGCATACAAAGGTGTTCCTCACGACGGTATCTGGCGTATCTGTTTTGGTATTGGCATTGTTGTAAGTCTTCTTCTCCTCTATCAACCGATATCTCTGGGCTCACTTATATAAGCTTCCACTTGGCATCTTCTTCTTCCGCCTTCGCTTGACAGACTCTACTCAATACCAGAGGCATGCCATTCAACACAAGATACCTTACAAGCTTGCCATTAAGTACTATTGGAAGCCTCTTCTTGGGTGCTGCTCTGCCTGGTTCCTCTACGATGCCGTCGTCTACCCGTTCAACCTTTTGGCACCAACTCTAGTCGCGGGCTTCTCGAACAACCAGACTATGCAAGAGTCCATTGGTTGGTCAGCACTTATCAACTTCTTCGCGCTTCCCGGTGCGTTCATTGGAGCCTTGCTCATGGACCGCATTGGCCGGCGTCAAACTTATGCATTGGGCTGGTCTATAGTCTGCGTATTTGGCTTCGTTATTGGAGGCACTATGTACCCTCTCAATAGCCCATCGGCCTTTCCGGCCTTTGTTACGCTCTATGGACTTTTCCAAACCTTTTTGTCGGTGGGCCCTGGAGATTGTAATTTCCTAGTCAGCAGTGAGAGCTTTCCTACTCCTCTCAGAGGTCACTTCCTCGGGTTTGCTGCAGCGATCGGCAAGGTTGGTGCTGCGGTTGGTACCCAGGCGTTGAGCAAGGCCCTTGTCAGCTTTGACGACAAGCTCAAGGGTCAGCAAGTTGTCTTTCTCATCGGAAGTGCTATTTCAGTAGTTGGGGTTCTTTGTGTTTGGTTCTTAATCCCAAATGTAAGTTGCTTCCCAGATCCCTCAATCGACTTAAATTTGCAATTGGTATTGACTATTGTCCAGCACCCGAAGACTCTTGAAGAGGAGGACGTTCGTTTTAAGGCATATCTGGAAGAAAATGGATATGATACCAGCCAAATGGGGCTGAAAGGGTAAGCTCAATGGAATTACGCTAGAAGAGCCATGATAGGGAACAGCGAATTGAGGTGTAGTCGAGGACCTCACCAAACTCAACAAGGGTTCGCTCTTTCTGTAAATGTATGAAATGAACACGTTAGTAAATCTAAAAAGGCAATTTGGGTCACTTGAACTATGCAAGGATGTGTTGTTGTGTTGGGGGCCATGAACAGATATGTCAGACAATTATGTCCACATTGTCCAACGTGTTACTTTCCTTCTAAATAAAAAACATTTTCTTGAATACTACATTAACTAACCTATGTGAATGGACTAGGTGTTTCCGTTACGAGCTGTTTGATATCCACAATCATTGCATCATGAACAGAAAGGCTCAGACTTGTATAAATACCTCTAACAGCCTTCACAGGACTCCGACATGGATATCTTAATAAAATCCTCTTAGATAATTAAAAGAATGCATTTGATAGACAGATATTTAGTTTATAGTCCTTTGAAACATAATCTATTAGACATCAGTCTAGATTCCTTCCAAATCCTGTGCATTCGCCCTCACGCTGTCCTCAAGTTAATGAACCTTGTACTATATACCTCCTGAAGTAATGCTTCTGCCCTTGGCATTTGTTCAAAGGTACTTAAGTCTTCGCCACTATCTGCAACAGTCTTCCATTCCCTCTTTGGGAAGTGTTTTCGAAGGATCTCAATAATATTATTAATACTGACAGGTCCAGCCACAGCGAAGATACGCTCAAATTTAACACCAGGATGAGCCAACGCTATGACATGCAGGCGCGCAGTATCTTGAACGTTGATGAAATGTTGGGGTGGAGCTTTCTTGACTATATCATAGTCTCCATCCCAGAGGGCCTTGACCCAGAGGGCCGAGGTTGGATATCCTTGCTTCGAGGAATTGATGATTGGACCGAGATTTGCATTTGGAAGAACTTAATAATTAGTGACCTTGAAGGAAAGTGGATTTTAGAGCTTGTTACCTGTATTGATAACCAGCGTTGATTTGTTATTTTTGATCCATGCAGCAATTTGATGCTCTACTTCGACTTTACTCGCAGAGTATACAGTCTCTGGGTCTGGCTTAGGTTTCCACGCGTTCAGCATAGCTTCCTCATTAAACGTATCATGATAAATAGTGAATACTTCTCCCGGCTTGGGCTGTGTCGCCGCAAAAGAAGAGGACGTATATACAAAGCGTTTTGCGCTTTTCTCTTGCGCACAAGCTTCAAGTGCATTCAGAGCTCCCTTGACAGCACGGTTGATAGCAATATCGGTGTCCTGTGATCCCGTCATGTCATTCGCGACATGTATGAAACCTTGCGCAGCTGGCTCGAGAACGATTTATTAGTAGGCTAATTGACGCGATGCTATGGACTTACCTGTAACAGCATTATTAAAAGCACCTGAGGCGGTCATGCCTGGAACCTCGACTAGCTCGAAAGATCCGGATCCATGCACCTTATTGAAGTATTGTGCAGCCCATTCGTTCTTGCCACTGTCTCTTGTGGTTTCACGTACTCTGTATCCGGCTTTCAGCAGCTGGTCGACTACATGTGAACCAATAAAACCACATGCACCAGAGACAACAACCCAGCTTCCAAATGGAACAGCGGGTTCCTTGAGATTGAAGGATGGCATGATAGAGGGCGAACGTCCAGGATTTATCTGAAAGGGAAAAGAGAGAGATCAAAAGTCACTATCTATAAGCAAAGAAGCTCGGGATACCGTTTAATAACAGGCGAAGAGCACATCTCTTTATAAATGAAGCTATCTACTCGATTGGTCAAAGTCATGGAGAGTGGACCGTAAGCCAGCCGCATTAGCGTCAAGCTCTAGTGCATTGCGTTGTGGGGCAGACCATAAGCAAGGTGCATAAGTATGGGATTACCCCTCGTCATAGGACCATCGTGAGTCTTAAGCAACATGGAACCTTCAGCTTGCCCCGAATCTTTACTCTCCACTGAGGGGATAGTCACACTCTCAGCCTATAACATCCAACGTCATAAGGCCTTTCCGGACATGAACGGCGCCGAAGATGATTGGACCGGCGTGACAAGCACCGCAACGAGGAGAAAGCTACAAAACCGGTTGAACCAAAGAGCTTGGCGTGAGTGCATGTGTACTCGTTTTTGCAGAATGTTTTAACAGCGGTAGATCTAATGGGAGAAAACTAGGACGTAGACAGAAAGAGAATGGCCACCGAGCTGCCGAGTCAAACCCAACTCTGGTTGACTATCCTATGAGTTGGTTTTCGCTGACAGTGGCGCCATCAGATGAAGCAAGACAGCAGACAGACATAATAGCAGAAGGCCTTGTTCTGAAAGATGAGGGTCTCTCACTCATCACTCGGGGAAATGACTTGAGGATCCTTAGCCGTTTCGTAAAACAAGCTTATGAGGAATATACCCTCCGCACCCCAAGACTCTCATCCTTGCCCCTCCTTGTACGCATCAATCTTCTCAATGCGCTGGCATTTAATGCTAGCAAATTGCAGTTCCCATCAGCTGGACTTTGCTGTGCTGACCTGATATCTTCCTTCAATCTGTCGGGGCCTGTGCTGCCTCCCGACTCGACATCTTCGTCGGTTGGCTGTCCGAATGACTTGCGACCGACGTCAGTACAGCGGTCCGTCATACATCATCCATGGATAGATCTACTTCCCTTTGTGGCTATAAGAGACAATATGCTGAATTCTATGGCCCTGGGGCATCTAGATGATGGTGAGCTTTGCGATGACGTCTTGGGACTTCACGAAGGCGCCTTGGATGATAGTCCCGCAATGATGGTATGGGGTGATCCCTCAGATTCCGCATCTTGGGAAGTCAATACAGCCTTTCTGCAAAAGTGGGGGTGGATTGTCAAAGGCTGTCCACAAATCATCACAGCTACCAATGCATGGAGGATCAAAAGGGGAGAGAGTCCAGTGTCTTTCGAAGCCTAGGTATTACTCAACATCAAACTTTACATAGATTCCTCAAGCACACGATATTCGCAATCAGTGGGCCCGTCCCCGTTAACGTTGACCATATCTTGAGGGCACGCGCTCATGACGACGGTAAGATCAATCTCAGCTCTCAGGATGACATATTGGCCCTTGTCGCTGGTGGGAGCACGGATATCAATTCCGCCATGATGATCCACAGCCACATTCATAAACAGGTTTAGCGGATCGGGTACCCAATCGGCTCTGGGCTTGATCTCGGGCAGCTCTTCCAGGGCATTGTGCATGTTGTCATGGCAACTACCGTGGTATCCCACAGCCCCCAACTGGCGATAGCGCTCAGCATCGCAAGCGGGGAAGAGTAAGTCGTGGATGCCTGGGGTCGTGTCATCGACAAGAGTCAAGATGGGCTTGCGACGGGAACTGTATAACTTGTCGCCCTTTCGCAAAGAGATGCTTAAAAGCATTGCTCGAGTATGACTAGTTGAGAGGTAGTCATTGCCATCCTTGGGATTGAAAGCCCAAAAGTCGATCACTTGCTTTCCGTGTGTATTGATGATTTGGAGACTCTGGCCCTGCTTTAGCAGGATGGAACGACCTTGCCGGGCGGGAAGTTGAGGCATTCTGACGGATAGACTCTAGGGTCAAACGAGTAAGATTGAAGGCAGGGAGAGTTCGAACTGAGTGCGCCTGGAAAGAGCTTGTCATATGATTCGGATGTTTAAATTCTATTCACGGTTGGCGGTGAAAGGAGTGCATGCTTACTGACAGATGAGGGGTCCATGGTCTTGGTCACTTACCAATGAGTCACATGACATCAGCCAGCGGCGACGAAATATTCTAAAATGAAATTAAATTAACGTTTCAGTTTAATTTATATAACTATGTATTCTACTTCTTATAGCCCATGCCACCAGGTTGATGTATCTAAAGAGAAACTCGAACTAAGTGGAGTATAGGCACTAGAATCACCAATAAGCAATTCATATTCTCTTTCCTCCATGGCCCAGGCATCCCGCCCCTCATCCCAGAAACTGACAACATACCGCTTCGGCATCTTGATAACAGCAGTCTTAGTCTCACCAGCACGGACAAATACCTTATCGAAGCCCTTGAGCTCCTTGATTGGCCGGATAAGGCTAGGGTTCTTCTGGCGGGCATAGACCTGCACAACCTCTGATCCATCCAATGAACCAGTATTGGTAACTTGAACAGACACGGTAGCGAGGTCCTTGTTGCCATCGCCATCTGAGTCAATCTCGACAGACAGAAGACTTAGCTCAAAGGTGGTGTAGCTCAGGCCGTGACCGAAAGGAAAGACAACATCTCGTTTGGTAGCCTCATAGAAACGGTACCCAACGAAAACATCCTCGCCGTAAACAACACGATTTCGCTGGGAGACATAGTTTAAAAAGGCAGGGTTATCCTCATTGCGAACAGGAAAGCTAAGCGGCAGCTTTCCGCTAGGGTTCACATCGTTAAAGATAACGTCAGCAACAGCATTGCCTCCCTCATTGCCATTGTACCAGGCATGCAGTACAGCGGGCGCCTCATGAATCCAGGGCATAGGTACCGGCGTACCGGACTGCATTACGATAGCTGTCTTGGGGTTGGAGGCGAGGACCTTGCGGACAAGGTCGTCTGTTCCAGGCGGAAGATCCATGTGCGGACGGTCGAAGCCCTCAGATTTTCATTCGCTGTTGAGACCAATGCAGAGGATGACTTGGTCGACCTGTCCTGCCAGCTGCACCGCCTTTTCAATCTCTGTAGTTGATTCAATGGTACGCTCTAGACCGAAGCGCAAACCACCAGCACCATAGCCAGTTGTCCCCGCTGTGCGGAATGTCATCGTTGGCAGGGTTCCGTAGGTGACGCGGATGTCATGTGCCTGGCCCCAATCAGCTCCAATCTGTCTCTCTCCTCAACTGTACCCTCGGATGCTCTCTCGGGCAGTCCAAGCGGCTCAACCTCCTTGATCAGCCCAAGCACCTTTCGCACTCTTTCGTCCAGGTGCTGTTCCAGTAGTTTTCCACACATCATGGCTTGTTTGATCAGCTAACCGCGAAGGGCAGGGGGACCAGGCATCCCCAAGTCCAGACCTGTCTTGATTGCCTCAGTAGTTGAGTAGGTACCGTACCTATAATCTGGAATACCATTGTCAGCGTCATCTTTCTTTTATTATGGGAAGGATATTGCATACCAGTCGCTAATCACTAAACCGTTGAGTCCCTATTCTCTCCGCAAGACATCTCTAATGAGCCGGGGACACTCGCTCGCGTGGATGCCATTGATTCTATTGTAGGAAGTCATGAAGCAGAAGGGCTTTGCATCCCGCTCCACAATCATGAAGGGCATGAGGTAAATCTCTCGAAGGGCTCGTTCAGTCACCAGACTGTCCACAGCAAATCTGTTATGCGCATATTGAAGACGTGCCTTTGGAGAAAACACTTGATATCCCCACATGCGTGATGCTTCCGACTTAGTCTACCAAGTCTCTGGAGTCTCTGGGGCACCAACCCCAGATACGCCGCATTATGGGGTGAGGAAGTTTATTCTAGATCGAAATTTACAAAGACCAAGAGCTGGACTGGAAGCGAGGCTAGTACATAGTAAGATGTTCATCGCGTTATTCTCTATATAAACTCCGAGATTGTATTGACTCTCTATCCCAAGCTCACTCCCTCTCATCACTATCAACTTCAAACTATTCAGTTGCCTGCTGACTAACTTTACAAATCATATCGACTTAGCTTCAATCAACAACCTCCACCATGGGCAAGGGCGCAGCTGAACTGCCGCAGGATGGCCTGCGATGGTGGCAGAAGCCGAGTCTGTTGAAGTTGAATCTATGTCTGCTCTCCTTATTCCTCTCCGCTGCCGCCAATGGCTACTATGGCTCTATGACGAATGGTCTTCAGGCCCTGCCTCAATGGCAACACAGCCTCAACAGTCCCAAGTGAGCTCCCTCTCCCCGATCCTCTATCTTCTCTGACAGGGCAAATCGCTGACTTGATTTTGTTATAGGAGCGCATGGCTAGGATTCATCAACGCTGTGCAGTCTTTGGGTGCTTTTGCCTGTTTCCCCTTCGTGGCGTGGTCAAACAACAGATTCGGCCGTAAGAAGACGATTGCCGTCGCTTTCTTTTGGCTGTTAGCGGGCGTTTCCGTCCAGACGTCCGCCCAGAACCCGGCTATATTCATCATCGGACGCATGTGTATTGGCGGCGTGTCGGCCTTCTTCGGCGCCTCCGTGCCGTCATAACATTAGCAACGCTGAAAAAGCTCGCTCTGGAGTCTTTCAAGAACGCGCAAGTCGTTTTGTAATGGACTCGTCCCTATAGCTAACTGTCGTAAGAACTGTACCATCTTCTGAAGTAGACTCTGTACTATTTCTTCTCTAATATATATATAGAGAACGGGATCTCGCAATACAGCAGAAAGGACCAACAAATTCCCCCATTGTCTACATTATCATTAATGAAATATTCGTGAAATCTTCTGGTAGGTGCTACTTACGTGTGTGCTGTGCCAAAGACGTTTGTGATGATGGGTCGCTTGTCACCCAAGCCGTGAAAGGCACGACAACTTTCGATAAGTGCCTTGATAGCTTTCCGGGCTAGCTCCAGTATTTGAGGACTGGTTTCATCGTGCTTTGTCGCTATATGGCTAACCGAATACGTCGCGGTGTGCTGGTAATCAGTGATGTTTGAGGCGGGAGTTGGTGGATAGTTGCTGATTGATTGCGACGAGTGTAGGATTTGTTTCAAAAAGGGCCTGTATAAGATGATCTGAGTACTCCAGTACCCTGCTCGCAGCCTTGCTGCTAGAACGTCATCGACAGGTGAGTCGTCTTCTCGAAAGGTGAAGCTGGGGGGAACCCAATGCATCCCCGACACATCATGAGAGACAAGGTCGATATTCTTTAATACATCGCCGTCTGCTTTTTTCAATCCCTGGGATGTGTGTAGTATCCGATGAATGCTATTGAAGTGTGTCCGTAGATATGTTTGGCCTAGATAACTTTCCAGGATACGCTGATCGAAGCCCTTAAGGAGACTCATGTTAGGATACGGCATATCGTCCTCGTACAATCGTAACCCTGATGGTGGCAACGGGATCTCATTAATGATATCACTGCTTTGTGTTATGAAAGATGCTGCTGTGATGTGAAGGGTTGTAAGAGCCTTACCTCTCAAGTTGTAAACATGTCCAGAACGCAAGAGCAAGATGGTTGTACTTAGTTTCCTGAATAATTTCACTGTTGCGCTTGATCTCCCTCATTCTGCCCAGACTCCTGAAGGTAGTGTCAAATATCCGATGCCGTAGCCTTGAAAGGTAATTTTAATACTTACGGTCTCATGATGACCTGCAACTTGTGACTAGCATCGAGAATGAAAGCCAAGCTCTCCATCGGTCTATCAACCTGGTCTTGGTACAAACCAGCAAAGATATTGACGTATACATTCTTGATGTTATTATAAGAGCCCACATGGTTACCAACTATATCTGTGGCCTTGGTAAAATACTCGAGGCCTTGGTTATCTTCAAGCCTTTTTTCCGGATAGTGATCGAAAGAAAAAATGCCCTCATCATGAGAAAAAGAAAGCTGGCTCTGGGTCTTCATGTCTTGGCTTTCGCCCGACAGCAAGGGATGTGCGGTAGAGGAGGGAGTCGAGAATCCGGTGGATAGCTCTCGATTAGAGGGGAGGTACACAGCACTGTCGTGAGCAGCTGGACTACTGTCGGGGCAGGACATCTCTTGATATGCGATATTGGGAATGCCACTATGGTAGTAACAAAATTTCCCCAAAGCCAAGATTGTAAGAACTAAAGCACTATTGATGGAACGATCCGGACGCCCAGCGTTCGACTGGGCATCTAGCGATCTCTTCCTTTTTCTGCTTGTGGTCTTTGGCATCCGTGGATCTATTGTAGAGATCTCTCGGAGGTCTGATAACTGGGGCTTCGCCGATCGCACATCAGTTGCCAGGAGAGCATCCAGAAATTGTTGAACCCAGCCATCTACGACTTTCGTTTCAACGATGGGATGCAAATTCAAGATATTGTCCTTGAAACTCTGCACATATTCCCAGACCTTCAGCTCCGAAAAATCGCAAGTTCCATCCCAAGACAAAACGTCACGTTTGTGTTGAGCTCGTTCGGGGAAGATATGGTTCCAGGATTGATCTCCGCTGTCGGTTAACGGGAGAGAACAGGCTTCCAAGTCGTCATGGGCCATTCGATCGCGAAATCGCATTGCTGGATGAGAATATTCGTCTCCCTCATGTTCGTGATTGGTAGAAAAGTCTGCATAGTATCTAATCCCTTCTCTTCGAACATGGCCCTCGATCAATTTACGAATTGAGGGCCAGTCCAATATAGAGCCTATTGGAGTTGCTTGATTGAATGAAAGGACTGGATTGGGAGTAGACTCTGGGCGCTCGGGTTTGCCTTCCATCACACTAGCAGCAGAATCAATACCAGTAATAAATGCCGATGCTGACGATTGTTTGCGGTCGCCGCCTTCCTCCGATGACGCTACTTGGTCAGCGAGAAAAGACCCCATATTGTCCAGTCTTTCGTTGAGTCGACCTATTTCGCGCGTTACAGAGTGAACAGAACTCTGAACTGCCATGAGACGGTCGAAAATATAGGCTCGGGTCTTATCATTACTACCAATTAGGTCAATGAGCAATTGTTACCATTGCAAGCCATTTGAATTGAAACCTACGCCTTAGGTACTTGGCTGCGGTATTTGTGCTCAACCTCCTGGCTCCTACAAGTTCCATATGTTATCTTTTCGTCGCGCTTGGCTTTAGGCTGTCCCCAGCTATCACACTCCTGCCTATCATTAATACTTGCGCGTGTGTCATAACGAATGATTCTCACTTGAGGGAGCCGCGTAATCTCGTTCTTCGCTGGAACCAATGACGTGAAGGTGTTGCGGAATGCCTCTTCATGATAAGGAAAGCCCGCGTGTTGCTGAGGGAGTGCTTGACGTGATACGGGAGCTGGCAGTGAAGACCCAAGCGCACTGTAGGCACCTGAGGCCAGAAAGATATAAGGCGTGCTCTCGCAAGTCATCTGGAGTGAAGGATTGTCGGCATGGGGATTTAGGGAGAGAAGGAGATTGCAGCGAACAACAAGTCCGTATGAGCTATGGTGCGGCTTGTACCTCGAATACTAAGACCTTCTAACGAGTTGTAAGGCAAAAGGGACTAAAATCCCTTGCTTCATAGATTAATTAGCCTACTTCTCACAGCGCCATTTAGGTAGCGGTCTTGGTCTTATATGTGATAAAGTAGGGACAGATGCAGGGGATCTCATTTAAGGTTGGAGCTTATGTACCTGTGCTTGACCGACATTCAGTTGAGACGAATCACGACTACGTATTAACCTCAGCTTGTAGAGCTCACGCGGCTCAGGGGCCGACCCGTGTCATCAGCCGGCCACCCCCGTCTGCTGTCACGCAGATCTCTGACCCCATCACGAACCTTGGGATCGTGTGAGTACTTTGCTACCTTGAAATCGGACAGAATCACGTCCTTGCGTAGTTTTCAACAGTGAGAAACAATAAACAGATACAATAATACACTGCACAATACATAAGATAAATGTCTTCATGATCCTGCCTGAATGTAATAGAAAGGCAGACTGCTAGCAGCTCAGCAGATACAGCTTCCAATTCAAGGAAGGTCAAGAACTCTATATCTCAAGTTCTAGAGTCCTGCATCAAGATCCTGCCGAACTTACTTGCTCCTTGTATCACATCCGGTCGACCCGGAAAGATAACGATCCCCTGACCACTGACCCTATTTAGCCGTCCCGAGCTGCCGTTGCCACCTAATTGGTCGGCTTAAGGGTGCTAGGGCTGCTTTCTAAGAAGTAGTGAAAACTCACGGGTTAACCTTTTCTAAATACTGTGATTTAAAAACCCGTATAAAATAACTCGAAGGAGGGTCGGAACAGTAAAGTTTGGTTAGCGCACGGCCGAGTTATGTTGGGCTTATGTCTCGAATGAACTTGTCTAAAAAGGGTAACCAATTCGTGGTGCCAGGGTTGTGATTGGATCTTAGTCAGAAGAAATGGGTACGGATAAAGGTCACTTATCTCCATGATTATCTCCCTGTATTCTGTCAGGATTTATTGTCTTTCTAGATAATTATCTTTTTAACAAGTAGTTATATATTACATAGCAAAATTAACAATTTCCTGTAAATTCTTTATATATTAATATAAAGATATTAGATTAATACATAGTAGGCTAAGTTCTATTTAGTGCTAAATATTATGTACATAGACTTGGGTAACTTACAGTACATCGAGCCTTGCTTACAGCGAGTTGTGAGTAAATACTATAAGTTCCTCTGTAAGGCTCACGGTACTGTTATAACCCAGCACATTCTAGTGCCGTAAAAGTGGTAATCATTAAGGTCGCAAAAGTCGAGCTCGCCCGGGATCACGAAGCTTACTAATCTTGCATCCAAGCTGGAATCGCCTTTTCGGTCTACGCTGGAGCAATTTATGCAGTCCACAACATCGCTGGAGACACATAGTTCACAGAAGTCTCGCTTACAAAGCTTGAAGCTACCTTTGACAAGTACGTCAACAATCAAGAGCCGAGCCCCTATGCAACGATGGTGTATGGAAGGGTCTCGTGTCTTCGGCGTCCTACCGGAGAAACGACTGCTCGATCGACTTCGGTAACACATACTACAACGACCATAATTTCCACTATGGTTACTATGTGTATACTGCCGCAAATATCACGCACTTTGATCCCTCCTGGCTGAGCAAGAACGGCGGTGTCAACAAGATTTGGGTCAATAATCTTATTCGCGACTGGTCTAACCCATCGGCCGAAGACCCTTGCTTCCCCTTTTCACGATCCTTCGACTCGTTCCCCGGCCACAGCTGGGCCCAAGGCGCCCTCGAGGCACCTGACGGCAAGGATCCAGAGTCCTTAGCCAAAGACGCATTCTCGACCTACGCCATCAAGATGTGGGGTAAAGTCAGTGGTGACGCCAGCCTCGAAGCCCGCGGCAATCTCCAACTTGCGGTGATGGCGCGCAGTCTGCAATTGTGCTTCCTTTTGGCAAGCGATAACATCGTCCAACCAGCCGATTTTGTCGGGAACCGCGCGACGGGTGTCCTCTGGGACAAAAAGATCAGTCACAAGGCGTACTTCGGCGACGAGATCGCCTACATCCAAGGTTTCCATATGCTTCCGATCGTGCCGAGCAGCGCTTATATACGCCAACCTTTTTCTTTGTACGCGAGAAATGGGATAGATATTTCGCCGGCAACAAGTCTGGATTTCTTAGGAGCGGCGGTGTCACGGGTCATATCTATACAAATCTGGTGATCGCAGTCAAGGCTGGCGCCATTGACAGTCATGCCTTTTTTAGGAAGCGGACTACTGATAGTTCCTTACTGGGAGGGTCGAGTCGGGCTTGGGATCTGGCGCATACGGCAGCGTTGGGAGGAAGTTTGGCATCCAATGTTTCTGTGAATTCAACACGTCTTGAGACCCAACGAGTACATCGTACTATATGGTATACACAACGGACAAATTACTCAACGGGAAAACGGTAGCATTAGCTCGAGCATAGTTATGCCCTGGGCGAGGGGCGACGATATAAGAGGCTTCACACCTCTCCTTGGTGCAAAACTCACATTGGCAGAGAATCCAGTTACTGAGTCAATGGTCAGGACTATTCCATTCTGTAGCTCTAGCGCCGAAAGAGCGATTGACTGGCGAAACACAGGATCTTCAAAAGATTTTACGGGACATCCGGACCCGTTGATAAAGTCGCGCCGGTCTGTATGAGAGATAGACAAGCTGTGGCCGTGTTTTGTATGGTCACTGGACCACCAGATCGAGTAAAGGTGAGTCCATGCAGCATTATCTTGATTGTTGGCAAAGAGGCTGGCATAGAACTTGTTGGTTTGAATAGGTTTAGTTTTATCATCCACCCCAACGGGCATTTGTGGGTGATCTGCCCTCGAGGGAACTAGAATCGGTGGATCGTAAGAGATCTTCATAAAGATGTTTTCTGAGCTTCGGTTTAATGCTCGCTCATTTATGCTCGAACTGCGAGCTGCTGAGCGTCTAAGATAGCTATGGCTATGCGATGCATGATGGTGTCTGGAAGCAGGTATAGCTCCAAATATTCAGTGGGTTAGAATAAGGCTGTGGCGAAATATGGTTTGGAACTTTAAGTACAAAGTATGAGAAAAGTGTTATCTATAGAAACATAGACTGTAGATAAATTCGTTTAGATATAGACCTATTTATTTAATAAACTTTTAAATTTTTATTTATTAAGGGGATTTTAAGCTTATTAATGCAAAAGCCTAATGAAACTTAATCTGACGCCACGCTAAGCTACATAGCCATTTCATGCTGACCTCTTTTAACTTTCACATCTGCCGCTGTTTCATCCGACGTTGCCGTTTGACATTTAACTTAATGCTGCAGTTTAATCGGCAAAAAGCAGCGACCAACTAACGTGGATAGAGCGGGTAAGTATGAAAATTCTTTCCAAGTTCTTAGAGTGCTGCTTCCAATATAGACGCTACGTACTTGGCCGTCTGAAGGATGGCCATTGTGGGATCTGCTATGAACTCATGTTAGTGACCACGGGAGCCGCAGCTGCTATGCCTTCCATAGCGGCTGGGAAGTCTTCGGGTAGAATTGATTGTACAGACATGGTCACGGGCTAAGTTGTTAGTTTCTTCTATGATTTCCGGAACTGTGGGGTACCACTGCTGCTCGGGCTTATATTCCAACTCATTCAATTCAGTATGTACTAAGAGCTATGTAACTATGTCATGCTCTCTTCTCTTCATGCGGGTGCCAATCCACCGAAACCTAAACGTCTTTGAAACCAGTCCACTGACTTAGGCGGCTGTAGCGAAACCAATACGAGAGTTGGTAGTATCGTATACAGAGTAATAGTTCTCAAGGAACTTCTGTCCGATAATGATGTTGACACCAGAGGAGCCTCCGTCGGAGATCCAAGAGTAGTACTTGCCAGAGGACAAACCGAAGAAGCTATACTGAGCAGTAGGGACCAAGTACTGTGCGGGCGTGAGGGTGTAAGTCGTCGACCCAAACTTGATACCAAAGTTGGAGGTAGGCTTCTTGGTGAAAGCAGCAAGGCCGGTGGAGCTGTCAGTAGAGCCACCAGCGGCAGACAGGAACTTGTTGTAGGCGCTAGTAGGGATGTAGATAAGTGTAGTGCCGGTGTCGACGATGCCGCTGCCGGAGCCAAGAGTTGTAGATCCATAGGTAAAGCCAGCAACGGAGATGCCCCAGTACTGAGAAGCTGTGCCACTGGTAAGGGCAGGGAAGTAGGTGAGGGAACCGGTGTACTTGGAGCTGTCGACACCACCGAGGGTCAACTCTCCATTGGTATCACTAGAATCGCTACCAGACTCTGGCTTGAAGGAGACACCCAGCACCTCGGATGAGATTGAGCCTTGGCTGTAGAGGTTGTCCATAAAGGTTGGAACGGTGTTGACGTTGGAGACAGTGCCCTCAGTGAGATCAACAGGACCGAAGCCGATGATGCCATCGACACCTGAGAAGCCGCTGGCACTGCTGGCAGCACCAATTGATTGCGCTGAGACACTGAGGCCGCCGAAGCTGACCTTGTCAGTGTACTCGGTACCAGAAAATGAACCAGAGCCGTAGGAGACGCTGACAGAGCCGCCCGTAGACTTGCCGGTCGATGTTGGCTCGCACTTGGTCTGAGCACCACACCAAGTGTTTGAAGCTATTTCAGGTCAGCGAGTGTTTGGATGTATTTTTGAAGATAGTTCACATACATCCAGTATCGACAATGAGGTTCCAGGTCTTGCCTCCAATCACGATAGGCGCGACGTACGAGACATCCTCGTTGGTAACAGAGCCAGAGCTAACAGCATCGACGTGGAAAGAGGATTCTCCATTGACCTTGCGAATGCGGGCCTGGCCCTTCTGGACGATGGCCTTGATAGAGCTGGCCTTGACGACGTGCTTCAAAGGGAGAACGGCAGTCTTGGCTCGAGGCTCAAGGGGTGAGGCCGAAACGGCTGCCGCAGCGGCAAGAGTGAGAGTGACAGCGAAGAGCATCTTGCTGATAGTATAAGAACCCGGAGACGATGATTGAGATGGTGAGAGATTGATGAGATGAGATGGTGTTCAGTCAATGACAGCCAGGCAGTTAGCTTATTTATATCTGTTGGAGTTGACAATATGGCTTGATCTATCTACGACTCCTCGGAAAACCGGCATCGTGGAAGGGATAGCTATCTCTAAGCTTGACAAGTTAGACTAGGCTCTAAGCACCTCTCAATACTCTAGATGGTGTTCATACTCGGTACGAAGTGATCGTCCTGTGGATAGCCATGTTGAATGCGATATGCCACTAGCGTGACGTGATTAATAGCACCTACCGCTTTTGGCAGGTTCCGTGGCCAACTTGCCAATATGATAGGGTGTACGGCCGGTGAAGCGCCCAAACTAATCTCTCAATGCCGAACTCTTCGTCCAATGAGCTTCTTTCCATATAGCAGTGTGACATTAGTACCCCAGAATCACGCCTTTGATCTGCGCGATCGCTTGGCATCGAAGCTTGATCGTCTGATATAAAGGGACAGTCTTTCGCTGCCGTGATATCCGAAGATCTTTTGTACGAGCGATACCCATAGATTTTGGACGCAGGGCAACCCACAGCCTCTTCGAATTAGCTTATCGATCGGACGACTTTATTTTTGTTAATATCGTGCGGCTTTTATATACCTTATTTATTTAAGAATTAAATATAGCTTCATTTAAAGAAGAGAAATAGTTTAGATATAGCTATCTTACTATATTCATTTTAACTTCCATAGAGAATTATACTATAAGGTATAGTTACTAAAATTACTATCTGGTTTTTTGACTAAATCCCTCAGCCTCTTGCAAAACTACCAAGATCGTGAGGTTTCGCAGCTTCCGTTTATGTCATCGAAGCCTAACATTGTCCCAAGATATCTCCTGTTTAATACTACTCTATATCGGCAAGATGTGCCGTTCCTTATCATCAACATGTCTTGCAAGATCACTTACCTCTTTCGCCCAAGGCATGTGTAACAAAGTCCCTTATCTTCGGTGTTGTACCCTATCAGCTTGCAATGTTCTTCTGTCCAGGTCTGAATCTGGTTAAGCCTTGATTGGGTGCTAACAGAAGTTCCCAGTTGTCCTGATTGGGTGTGGTCGCCGGACGGTCGACAGGGGTATGGCCCCCACCGCGTCTCGTACCGTGCCGAGGTGATAGACGAGTACTCCGTATTGGCAACCCATTTGCCGGTTCTATATCCATGGCAGCCTTGAGTTTAATGTTCCTTCAGATACAAGGTGGCGGATTTAATAGACGGGATCGGAAGAGATAATCCGGAGGGACGGGCCACCGATGGCAAGATTGTCAAGAACAAGGAGACTATGTATAATGCCGCTGGCTTTGCTGTATGATCTATGAATATACATACTGACTTTCGACGGTTGCCACGTAATAACTTCATGGCCCATGATCCTGTGATAAGGTTGAGGGGTTCGAAGTAGCTTCAACCCAAATATAAATAAAGGTAAAGAACATAGATTAATATATTTTTATAATTTTTATAATTTTCTCCCAGCCTTCTCGCGCCAGAAGGCATACCTTCTTGCTCTCTCTCCTCCTCGTCACACGCTTCTCTTGTTACGTTCATGAATTTACCAACACTAATCACAGTCAGGATATGTCATCATCTACGAAGTTCAAACAGCCAAACCCACGGCATCCCAATTTGGTGCCTGAGGTGTCCCAGCTCAGCACAGTATTCGAGGCCAAAGTAAGTATGCAAATAAACAAGCCCCAATAGCCTTCCAGGTACGCCAATTCCAATCCCGACTCATAGCTTTTGGAAACGCTGGTTGAGGCCAATGAAAGAGGTATTGAGATTGTAAGATAATGAAAAATAGGCCTGGTGCGAAAGTCATGACTTAATAGAGAATGTGGTAGACGACAGACGATGTGACGTACCTAGCCTGCAGTCAGGCTTATCGATAAGACACGTGCTTTCAACGGTGATTGGCGCGCATTTAGCGTAGCTAGGAGCGTTGACCAAGTCAGTCCAAGCACTGAGATTTCGTCGGCAAACTCAAGTGTCGATCAGAGGCTGGCATGGAACAGAAATGCCCTAATTCTAAGGAATAATATATATATAAGGACATTAACCTCGGCTTGGCATTTATTCCCTATGTTAAGACTAGCCCTAGTGTTTTCTGTAATTTACTATTTATCCTAGTTACTCTTTATATTTATTCACTACTACTTAGTATGTAGGGTAGGCAATAAAAGCTAGTATAGTTAAACAGTATAAGGTTTCTTTTCTATTTATTACTCTGTTTAATAAAATGAGATTTTAATATAATTTTTAACACTTTTTAATATTTAGGAAAAGTCTTACAAGAGAGTATTTCAAGAATCCTCTGTTGGGCGGTTAGTAAAACGCCTTGGTAACTAAGGCTCAAGGCAACCACAAATCAGCGTCAAGCAGACATTCAGCTGCTCCACTACCATGCATTACATCGCCGTGCTGAACGCCCTGAGTCTGAAAATCAGGCTGTGAGCAACCAATACTTGTTGTACATACCCTGCACGCCACCGTGGCGGTGTTTCTGTGATTGGATATCTGACTGTGCTGGGGGTTTGAAATCACAAAAGCCACTCTCCGTAAGGCTCTCTACAATACCCCGCAATTTCGTCGACCTGACCTTGTCTTTCTTCGTTCTTCGCACCCTCAGGATTTTGATACTGCTACTGTTACTGTTTCCAGTTCACTGCAGACGCATCCCAGTAGTTTACTAGTTATAGCTGTCAGTCCAAGGATACGGCGGAAGGGAAAGCCTTTGTCACGGCGCTAGCTTGCCTTCGGCCCGGTCTTTCTTCTTTCATTCAAAGCTCACTCTAACGCTTCAATCACCATGGCTGACCCGCTTTCCATGACGGCTAGTATTGCCGGCATCATTGCTCTTGCAGATCTAGTATTCAAGACCGTGTTCAGCTACACATACAAGGCGAAGGAAGCGAAAAAGGATGTCGAAAGTCTCAAAGAAGAAATCAGCGGTCTCTCAAATGCCTTGCGTATACTCGATGCTTTGGCAAATGAACTTGAAGCAGAGAACGGACCACGCGATGTGGCATTGAACGCGAAGTTACTTGACCAATGCCGAGAGACTCTTAATGCCATCAATCAGAAAGTGCAGAAGGCTATCAAGGATTTCGACGATGCCCGCAAATGGAAGGCAGTTAGCCGACAACTCAAATGGCCGTTCTCCTCCTCCGAGACCAAGGATCTCCTGGAAAGCCTCTCCCGGTACAAGGCGACCGTATCTCTGGCAGCATCAGCAGATTCACTATCGAAACTTCAGATCGTTCTCTCACAGCAGGCAACACACAGCGCAAAGATTGAAGAACTGGTTCAGAAAGTCTATGAAAAGTCAGAAATCACGGCTAGCATTTTACTCGACAGAGAGAAACAACGCATCCTCGACTTCTTTATGAAGCCCAACTTGAATCCACAGCCCAGTCTCGACCAGAGCATCAAATGGCGCCACCCGACAACAGGCAACTGGCTCCTATCGAGCACTGAACTCAAGACCTGGTTTGATAAGAAGGGGTCTCTGGTTTGGCTTAACGGCATCGCCGGCGGTGGCAAGACCATCCTGGCTGGACTTGTTATCCAAGAAGCACTATCAAGGAGTTCATCTGAGGTTGGAGTGGCCTTCTTCTTCTGTGATTACAAGAACACCGAATCATTGATCCCCACTAGGATCCTCGGGGCAATTGCATCACAACTTGCCCTCCAGAATGATGAATCGTTTGAACATCTGGATAATTACTTCAAGAAGCTCTGCCCCTCACGAGGGTTGTCCAAGGAACCGGAAGTAGCCGATCTTCGAGCCACGATAGCAGACATGATCAAGACATTTCGCCAAGTACTGATAATTGTCGACGGCCTCGATGAGTGTGGTGATGAGATGAGCAATGTCACTACTTGTCTATCTGATCTCGCTGGCTTGGCTCAGCCTGCCACTGTCGCGCTCTTTAGTCGCAACGAGATGCAGATTCGGTCACGAATGGGCAAGAACTTCACCGAAATCCCAATCGAAGCCCATACTGAAGACATCGAGAACTATGTTCTCTCAGAGCTGGAACAAAGAATTCAATCTTGTCGACTTTTAGTGAGGAAATCTGAAACGAGAGACGCCATACAACGTGAGCTTATTGATAGAGCTCACGGAATGTATGCATCCCAGACACTTTGATTCTATGATACTGACCAAATTAGGTTCCGTTGGGTGTCTTGTCAGCTGGATTATTTATGCGAGTTTGCAACAGACCATGATCGGCTTCGAGCGCTCAAAGAATTACCACCTACTTTACCTGATAGCTACTGGCGAATTCTCGAAAGACTCGATACTCGGCCGGCCAAGATTCGAAAGATGGTTCAACTCTGCCTTCACTTTATTGCCTTCTTTCCCACACAGTTAACTGTTTTGGAGCTTTGCCAAGCCGTGTCAACGCCAGATGAGGTTGGAGCACAACTCAGTGAGGACAACACTTACATTGAAGATGATGTCATCCTTCACTGTAGCAGCCTCATAAGAAAGTCTGCAGATGGAAGAGGGTTTGAATTCTCCCATTTCACTGTCCGAGAATTTCTCGAGACGGAGATAGCCGGTCTTGAGCAGTACAGGATCTCGCGACCTCAAAGTACGTCGCTTATGGCCCTGAACTGTCTGAGGTTTTTGCAACTGAAGAACATCAATGTTTCTGTACAAGATCAGAGCAGGTTCCTCGTAGATTTAGGGAAAGTGGATAGTTCACTCCCATTCTATCGACATGCCGCTGCCTACTGGCCCATGTTAGTACGAGAAGGGTTCCACAACCTAGATGAGCGGCTGCTACTGAAAGCAGTAGAACCACTATTCTGCCAACCCACCTCTTCCAAATTTCGCTGCTGGACATTTTCTTTCATGAGAACTTTGTATGAGATTATTCAAAAAGAGAAGAGGGGTTCTGATGTCTCAGTTGTCTTCTGTGAAGAAGCTGCTGTCGTTTCTCTTGATGGGCAACTCAAGCCTCTCCATTTGGCGTCGGCGTTGAATATGCCCGAGATCTGCTTTATGCTTATAGAGCAAGGCGCCGATTTGAAAGCCATATGTGACCTTGGAACAGCCCTTTTTGTAGCAGAAAGCTCAATTCTTGACAGAATAGAAGCTGGAGGCGATCCGGTTTGTGTCGACTCGGGAGTTTTACCTCTTATTCTATCATCCTCTGAGCGCCGTAATTCCACCATCAAGTGTCTTATTGATTCTGGAGCCTCATTGCGGGATCTACTAGACCATCCAAGAGTATTCTCTCTTACCATTGAGATTGGTTGCTATCTGCAAGACTTCAGTCCCGTAGTCGCTCTACTCTCAAACGGTATAATTCCCACGCCAGATGATATCGAAAATTTTGGGTCCTTTCTCAATACATGGTGGCCTCGCTGCGAAAGCCGTTCAGCTTTTGAAGCCTCTTTCCGTCATCTTAACAAATACCTTCGAGACACATCCGCATTCGATACTAAGTGGGGATTCGAGTTTGGAAAAATGCTCTGGACTAAAGCTGTTGCGATGGAACTATCTTTCACGAGCGACCCCAATCTTACAGACAGTAGAATTTCGTTATCACTGGAGGCTCTCCGTGAGAGAATCATGCTCGCCATGGTCAATGACGATACCGAGACCTTTTCTAACTATCTTGGGGACGGGCGAATTACTGTTTCTGACTATTGGTCGTGGAGAGACTCCCCGTCTCAAACTTTGTTACACTTTGCTACCAAGCTTAACGCTAGTGGCTGTGTCAGTATTCTCTTGGATCAAGGAAGTGATCCATATGCTAGGTCTGACATCGGTTGGCCAGTGCTTTTTCAAATCGACATGACAGAGGATGGCTCGATACTCGATGTCTTCCTGAGACATGGAGTATCTTTGCTGGACACAGACGCGAGCAATATAAACCTCTGGCATATTTGTGCAATAAGGGCTAACTCTAGCCCCTCTTTCATGGATCAGCTGTTCAATGCGAAGCCTGAATACACGCGAGCAGCCGTTTTGGCGAAAACAGACCACGGAGACTCGCCCCTGACAATAGCACTATCAGCAACGGCTGACGACGTGAGAGGAACAGAAGTACTAGAGGAAAATGCCCTCTCCTTTATCTCATATTGTGATCATGTTCCCCAGTTCTGGGAGAACCATGGGCCGATTCTTCCTCAAGCTTTCAAGTTTGGCTCTGAAAAGGTCATTAATCGCTTGGAAAGCTTAGGTATGCGGCATAAACCATTTTCCCCGGGTGACTTCACTCCCTTACACGAACTAGGGGTGAAGGTAGCACCGGCGTGGGTCCGGTTTCTTATCGCAACTTTCCCTGGGGCCGTTGAGTCTAGATTCTTGGACAGACTTCCTCTGGAGATATATGCAAATGCATGTGTCAAGTCCGATATCGATCCAAATGAAGAAGTGCTCAAGATGCTTTGCACAGAAGCCGTTCTTAACTGTAAAGACACTGATGGTAATGGAATATGGGAAGCCTTTTGTTGCAGCAATCAAAGTCTGAGAGGCTGGGAGGTCTCTCAAACCTCAGGCCGGTCTTTAGTCCTTGTTTACAGTAACTATGTGTCTCTGGGCGCAATGAAAGCATATGAAGATGCAACTGGCCGATCTGGGCCTGAGCGACTGTTTTCGATTCTGGCTCCATCCATAAAGGCGCATTGGGGCCCGGCTTTCAACTATCTGCATAAGAAACTTGATAAGGCCATTGTCGCTTCAAAGCACTGGGATCCTACCAGCGACGTCTATGTTCGGGTCCTCAAGAGATCAGTCAAGAACCGGTTGAGCCATCTAGTTGGTTTACTCCTCAATCATGGGGTAGACGTACATCAACGTGTTGATGGGTTGTCAACTATCGAGCATGCTTGTACCGGGATTCGAGCCACGAGTTTGTGTTCGACACCTGCGGGAAGAACCATCCTGCAATCGCTCTTGGATCATGCCAACAATCAAAAGCTAGCCGAGTTCACACCCGATGAAGATGGGTATGGACTACTGCATAGAATTGCCTCTCCAAGACAGGAACCAGAGATTCATTGGTTGATGGAAGAGCTTGTGCGCAGGGGTGTGGATATTAATGGAATTAGCGGTCGAAAAAATAATCCTTATCGGCGTAATTCGCCTCTGGTTCACCATCTATCTCTTGGTTCAACCTGTTACGCAGGTTATCTGTTGGAGATGGGAGCAGACCCTTCAGTTTGTCCCCAGGACATCGCAGGCATTATCTTCCTGGATGCACCATCTTGTGCCGCGTATAAAGGCCACCTCTGCTTTCTTGAACAACTTCTTACAGTCTCACAAGAATTAAATATGCCTGTTCGCTGGATACGTGAGGTATCTATGAGACTCCCGGTGGGGAAAGATACTGTGGGAATGCAAGTCAATAGTCTGGAGCTTGCCTCCTATTTTGGCCATATGGAGATTGTCAAATTCTTTATCAAGAAGAAGTTGTTCACTGTCGACATGACGTCGTACGGTGGCACCACATGCCTTCACCTGGCGGCATTGGGCGGTCAATCGCGCATTATAGAATATCTTACGGATCAAGAACACCCAATTGACGTTGTGGACAAGAAAGGGCTTTCGCCACTGTATTATGCGGCATTGAACGGACATCTTGATGCTACAAAGACTCTATTGAGTAAGGGTGCACGTGGATCGAGTGCTTTAGGTTCATGGGCTCCTAAGCTGGCCGCGCTGGAATTTGGGCATCAGCACATTGTCAAGCTTCTAGACAAAGAACTAGAATGTTATAATGAGTCTGGCCTTGATCCTATGAGGTTTCAGCGGCATCTACGTGGACTTCTTCGCCAAATGGAAACAGCTATTGCTTCCAACAACTACAAGGACTGTCGCGATGTAGTGGTAGCCGGGTGTCCTCTCAACGGTATTATGTCACGATCAAATGGCCACACTCCTCTCTTATTTGCGCTGAACCAGGGACGATGTCGAATAGCCGCCTGGCTCCTTGGTCGTCAAATCAGTACCCTCATACAATGCCATTTCCCTAATGGCGCAAGAGCGGCCGCAATAGAGCTTGCAGCTTATGATCCCAGGCTACTAGAGGTTCTTCATACTGTGATCCATCTATATACCGAGCAAGGTGGCGATCTGGTCAATGGGCCTGACGCACCGATCTTTTTTGCCGCCAAGATGAACGAGCAAGGCATTCGAATTCTACTAGATTACTTGCAAAAGCATATAAAATGCTGGAGGTGAGTCTTTCGCCATATGTTGAGTTTTGTTATGTTAACTCAGTTTTATCTATGCAGTCGAGGCAATACTTCAAGGAGAGAAATTCTAGATCGCCGTTTCGCATTATGTCGTCTCGATAAGGATGCTGATGATGAATTCACGGCGCTCCATGTTGCTGTTCTCAACGACAATCTTACTATCGCTGAGCTACTTTTAGAAAACGGCGCCAATGTTGACTCTGTAAGTGCTAATGGCTTCACTACAATCGAACTATCTCAGTCGCTAGCAATGACAGCTCTACTTTTGAAGTTTGGGGCGTCAAGGGCTCCGCTGCTTACACTTGGTCTTATTGAAACCATAAATTCCTGGAGCGATGAAGACCTTCAACGTAACGCCTACGCCGCTGTGGAGGCAGGTGGATCTGGCGCTCACGTGGCATACGACAAGGATCTATGGTTAGAACTTAACATGACACCGGAGTCAATTTTTACAATGGATGTGAGACACCTTCTATCAGTGCCCTATCTCAGGAAAATTCTGCTGGATCCTCTGTTTTCCCATCCAATGCTAGGAAACTACATTCTCAATTCACCAGATACCCATTGCTTTCTATTAAACAGTGGTCTACAGCTCGACATTCTGCACCCGTTTCCCTGGTATCGCATAGGCCGAATGTACTTCGACTACATCTCCATTCTGGGAACGTCATTCCGCTATTTCCAACGTCGATTCTCTGAATCAACCCTTAGGCGGTGGATAAATCTCGAGCCAAACCGAGGTTGGAGCCCGTTATGCCGGGCCGCATCTCTTGATCTTATTGAAGAAATGGAAAACTGCTTATCAATCGGTGCTGACATAGACTTTGAGGGATGTTCTTGGGGCTCGGCATTGATGATTGCCAGTGCCTGCGGAAGACTCGACGCGGTCAGACATCTGGTCAGAGCAGGCGCCAAGATTGACTATCTTGGGAAAAGGGGACATGTTAGCGCCTTGTCAGTCACCGAATCCAAAGCTGTAAGGTCTTGGCTGTTAGTCGAGCGGTTCGTCGAGCAACCAAAGCTTGCAACAGCAGCAGAGTGTGAAACCTCCGGTACTGAGAAAGTAGCTGGACGGCGAAGTGGTGCTGCAAAAATAAAGGTCAGGCTGGCAGAGTTGTACTACAGACGGTACGAAGAATCAAGCCTTGACTACGCCAAGAGACTGGAACAGCTAAAACACGATTTGCGGGGCCAGGTTCCTTACTATTTTGACGGGGTTGTATATAGTGATGACAGAGAGTAGGAAGTGGTATCAAAAGAGGTCTGTATTTTTTACTCAAGTAATCACTCTACAACTTGTTCAGCCATCTATTCGGTTTACTCCTCAATCATGAGGTAGACTTACATCAACGCGTTGATGGGTTGTCTATTGTACTACATCAGCTTGGCCTTTGGACTCGCCATCACCATCACGACGCTTTTCAATAGCTGATATTTCCTATTTAGAATAAATACAGGTTTTACCACTCTTTATACCCTTAAACAGGACAGTAGCAGTTACCGTTACAGCAAGGATTCTGAACATAGTTTACTGTCAGCTCCCCACTATTAACGTTATTACCAGGATTCGTAGGAATGCTGCCACACTGAGTACATCCATGGTCAATAATACCCTGGATCAAGTCAATAGCCCGGGTTGTAGCGCCACTTGCACCATTCTGAAAGAAAGCACAGATAGAGCCGTATTGGCCTGAGGCACAAGCGATTTGAACTAGATTTTATCAGTCAAATGTACTGTGTTTCGTTGCTGTGGACATACCATGCTCTGGCCAGAAGTGATCACCCTGTCCGCGAGCTACCAGTTGCTTTGCTTGAGTTAAAACATCGTTCAAGCTAGCGTTATTGATGTTGCAAAAGCCAGATCCTCGGCAATTGATGCCCAGTGCTGAAGCGGTGGAGAGAAGAGTGCTAATAGTTAAAGCGTAATGCATAGTGAGGTTTATAAGGAGTCTAACAAAGGGCAGTTTGGTTAATGTAAAGGTGTTCGTAGAGATGATTTAAAAAGTTGTTATAGTTTGATAATATAGTGTCCGCCGAGAAGCTGAAACGTTAACTTATATAGTTCATGCTTTATAGTATGGGCGGAGGAGGGATATTTCAGGTTAATAGCTAGACTAAGTTTTCAACATGAATTGATTGCCTGAAGTCCTATGGCGGCCGATTCAACTTGGCCAACTTCTCGAAACCTGCCAACAGAATCTGATCAGGCAGGCCGAGCTTTCCGATGCCTGCAGTCTGAGATATTCCTTATGCAGTAATGATGGGATGTATTGTGACCATCATGATGATATCTTCTACTGCTTTACAGTGAGCAATATTCAGCTTTGCTATTGTCTTACAGAAAAAGGAAGTTCGTAAAACGGCATGCGTCGATCGCTGTAATATCCTTGGTCAGTTGGTATGTGAGAAACTTCAGGCAACCCACTTGAACGTCATTGACTTTAGGTAATTGTCAAAGCGTTGAGGTGGACCGTGATGATGATACGAAGCCGAGTTCCGGGCCGTGTGGAGTTTTGAGTCCTTCAAGGTGATCGACAATGCAATAACCATCACAATAGGTCCACCCCTTCCTAGATAGGCAATTCAAGTTTATAGGCAGAAAAGACGTAGCAGATAGAAGTTTCTAAGAGAACTAGATGTAGTTAGCAGAACTTATAAACCTACACAAGTGTCTACTGCTTCGTGACAATAACGCAGAAATTCACAGCTCTTCACAGCTCTGCTACTCAACACACTTTATCAATACCAGCAAACAACTCCTTCTACTGCATTCAAAATGAAGTACTCTGTTATTCTCTCTTTCTGCTCTCTCGCCGCTACTACATCCGCCCTAGGCATTAACTGTCGCGGCTCTTTTGCCTGCGGTGGCGGCAGCGGAAACCTCATCAACCTCAAATCCATTGTCGACAACATCCAGCCTCGAGACCGCTTCTATCCAGCTCAACAGCAGATTGCTTGCACAGGCGATACTTGCGCCTTCTTTCAAAATGGCGCCAGCGGCACTGCCGAGCAGGTTTCTGCAGACCTGCAAGCCCTTTTGGACCACGGTTGCAAGAAATGCGGCTCGGTTCCTACTCAACCTGGCAACAATGTTGCGGATGGACAGTTGACTGTTAACTATGTTAGCCATCCTAATTGTCAGGGAGCTTGTTAGATAAAGTTACTATATAAATATATATTTAATTACTACTTCAGTATCTTAGTATATATCCTAGTATTTAGTAGTTAAAATATACTACTGATAGTAATTAGTTTTTAAATAATTAAATATATATATTACTATTTAATCCTTGTTTATTTTATAATTTATAGCTAGTCTTGGATATTAGACTGGTAGCTTAGAAAAAGCGTATATGATATCATTTTGTTAAGATTTAAAACGGCCGCTCTGTCTCCAGACCCAAGATTTGTCGACGCTAGGTCTACGCTGTCGACATCCGAGAATCCGAGCTGGCCCATCATCCGACCTAAGCCTCGTATATGTACGGATATAGACCTCGAGATCGGCAATCGTTATTTTGCTGTCGATCACCAGCAGGCATAGCACCTATGACATCACCAGTCGGTTCTTGCCCCACTACTCTATCGCCCTGCCTCAAGACTATTGCTAAAAGGAGAAATACGTGCTTTTCCCCGCGAGCCTGAATCTCAGCTTCACGTTAGTTTAGCTGAGAACTTCGGGACATCGGCCCATCAAGGTCAAAGAATCCCAAAGGGGAAATTCGTGTGAATGATCGGCAATGCAGCAACTAAAAAGACATACAGAGAAATGCCGTTTTAACAAGGTCCATTTCCAGGCAGAGCATTGATTTACCTTGATTCGGGTTTCCCTTTCAAGCTCTTACTTGGCGATCAAAACAACTGTTCCAATCACGTATCTGCTATAGTCTCCACGTACAGTCCATGACCTGCGTCACTAGTATTATGTATCGCCACCTTCTGGTGCTCGGGGACCACTTGCGAGCATACAACGTAGTTGTTCAGGATCAAATGTGACAGACCTTCGCGGGCGAATGATATTACGTTGACTTTACAAGCATAAGATCGACAGTGAACAAGATGTTAAGGCACTAACTCGACTCTTAGTCCTCTTCTTTAAAGAAGTATAAGTAGTCCTTATTCTCTATGCTAAACTGGTTCATACTCACCAGCTTCAAGTTACCTTATCTACCATTAACAACACTCACCGCTTAAAAACATTTTCAACTCACTCAATATGCGTTTCTCATCCTCAATTATCCTATTCGCATCCACCGTTGCTGGCCTGGGCATTAATTGCCGTGGCAGCGGCTTGTGCAACCTCTCTTTCGGTCCCAGTATCCAGAACATTCAGGATCAGATAGGTAACATGATTGCCGATGGCCAGGGCGATAGATTCTTTGGCGATGGTGGTGAGTTATCTTTAAACCAACAAAACCCTCACCAATGTTAATGACCGAAATTTCAGCCCAAGTCGCTTGCACATCAGGTGACGCAGGTAACATATGTGCCTTCTTCCAGAGCGGCGCTTCTGGAACAGCCAACGATGCTTTTCATTACATTCAGGAGATTATCGATCACGGTTGCAAGCTTTGTGGAAGTGTTCCTACACAGCCAGGAAATAACGTGGCAAACGGGCAGTTTACTGTTAATGCTGTTAGTAAGCCTTGTTGCGAAGGAACCTGTCACTGTTAAGATATTATCAAAATGGATAGTTTTATAATCAATAAGAATATAATAAAAATATATATCTAAACCTTATCTAAAGTAATAGCTAGTATATAAAATTTGTGTCTGGCGAGTTAAAGGTTCTGCGCACTATATTCAAGGAAGACTACTGCTATAGCAGCGTGGTTTTCTTTCCTCTCTACACTAAAAGGCCACCTCGTGCTAGACCGAACAAAGATATCTTCAGCTTTGTGAAGAAGCGATCTAGCTGAGTGGAGTTCGATTTGTAGTTACTAATTAAGCTAAATAAGTAAAACATCCACTTCAGGTAGCCGTATCAGGCCACAGCCCCTAGCTCATTTATCTACACGCGTATTAGCTTAAAGGCAACATCTCAGGCATTGGTAAGAGTCAATGGCATATTTAACTACCTATTAATTCATTTACTTTCCCTTTGCCATGTGACTGAAGTGTCTATAAATCCTCAGTCTGTAAAACTTTCACAACTCTGAAAAACTAGGGACCGAACCACCGGAAATGAAACCGGGGGAGCTAACATTCTAGAGCCACTTTCTCGGGCCATGTAGCCGTTTCAGATGCCACGCCGCTCATTCCAGCTGTGGGCAGTTCGTATTCTCTCAGTCTAGTGTTACAGATTGGCGGAAAAATTGGTCTAGTCGATGGCGCCATGACTGCAATTTCGAGTCAACGGTGCAAGTCAATTGCAAGCAGTTCTTTATTATTTATCTTCTCAAAATCTACAAAGGAAACTTTCTTCTGTTCTCGCAGTATCATTCATTCACTCATTTTCTAGTCTTTCGTTTCTTCTGTTTGTATCCATTAACTAGGAATCTGGCATTCCTCTCACATTCGTTTCAAACACTTAAACTCAACGTCTTCATAATGCGTCTCCTCGAGGTTTTCGTCGCCGTCGTGGCCTTTCTTCCCGCCTCCTTCGCCGCTCTACCCACTCAAGCCGAAGGATTCGCCTCTAGCACTACTGGTGGCAAGGGCGGTCAGGTCGTGCGTCCCAAGAACAATCAGGAGCTGGCCAACTACCTGAAGGACAACACTGCTCGTATCATTTATTTGGAGCGAACCTTTGATTTCAAGGGCTCTGAGGGTTCTGCGACTGAGACTGGCTGCGCGCCGTGGGGTACAGGTGCGCACTGCCAGCTTTCCATTAACAAGAACCAGTGGTGCACCAACTACAACCCTGGTGCTCAGAAAGTCACTGTCAAATATGACAAGGCTGGCCTGAACCCCCTCATGGTGGGATCTAACAAGAGCATTATTGGCGTCGGTTCCAAGGGTGTCATCAAAGGAAAGGGTCTTCGTCTTGCCAATGGCGTCAAGAATGTCATCATCCAAAACATCCATATCACCGACCTTAACCCCAGCCTGGTCTGGGGCGGTGACGCTATCACGCTGGACGGCACTGATAACATCTGGATTGATCACTGCACTACCTCCTTGATCGGTCGCCAGCATATTGTTCTTGGTACTGGAGCTAGCGGTCGCGTTTCTATCACAAACAACAAGATTGACGGCGTGAGCCCCTGGTCTGCTAGCTGCAACACCTATCACTACTGGGCCATCCTCTTCCTCGGAAAGAGCGACGTAAGTAACAGAGATACCACATAATACCGACAACTTACTAACAGGATTTAGTTGATCACCTTCAAGGGCAACTACATGTACCACGTTTCTGGTCGCGCCCCCAAGGTCTCTGGCAACACCCTCCTCCACGTCGTCAATAACTATTTCCACGACGTTTTCGACCATGCTTTCGAGATTGAGGAGAACGGCCAGGTTCTTGCAGAAGGAAACGCGTTCCAGAACGTCAAGAACCCCCTCAAGACTGGAACTAAGGGCCGTCTCTTCACTGTCCCTACTGCTGGATCTGCTAGCTCCTGCAAGGCCTCTCTTGGACGTGCGTGCCAGATGAATGCCTTTGGAAGCTCTGGTACCTTCCCTGGTGATGACACTGGTTTCCTCGGCAGCTTCAAGGGCAAGACTATTGCTTCTGCTGCTAGTGCTCAGAGTGCTAAGAATGCCATGACAAAGGCTGGCTTCGGTCTTGCGTAATTGCACAGTCAGTCTTTTACTGACTGATATTTTTCACTTCTATGTGAGCCTTGTATTGTATATAATTGCATTGAAGGATGGTCGGAAGGTGGTTGTATTAGTGTAAATACTATTTATTTAGTCTAATAAGAATAAGTTAGTCCAGCTTGTAATTAGCATTGTGTGTAGTGAAATACAGATAGAGATAAAATATTAAACAACTATGTCTTCTACGTTTTATAAACCTAAGAGCAATCACCGGACCTTTATTAATAATGAGGTAGTAGGTAAGTTTAAGATTGTACGTGATTGAGCCCATGTTTCGACTAAAACACACCAATTCTAACAATAAGTAAGCCCAAGTATTTATTCAGATCACGCCAGAGGTAGGTAACACGTATAAGTCTATCGTATCAAGAGTAGGGTAAATAAGCTATGTATATTAAATGGCCCCTATGATTTGTTGCTCTGAGAACCTCCAAGCTTATGAAAATGTGGAATATTCGCTGGTGGTCAAGCATCAGCGGCGCCTGACTAATCAGAGTCAAAGTTAATGTAGAAGCCTACACTAGAGCCTCCAGCAGTGGCGAGGAACGCAGTATCATCACTAGTACCCCCTGACGAGCCAATATATGTAGTGTACCAGTAGCTACCGGTGGCAGCACAACCCGAAAACATGTCACACTGCACCTCAGGCACGGAGCATTCCAATCGGCTACCCGGGGTAGGTGTCTCGCAAGTAAGGTACTGCTCCTGATCTGGTAGATTGGTGGCATCGCATACAGTGAATGCGCTGGTGCCATCGCCAGGGAAGTAGCCGCAGATAGGCAGGGTGCCGTCAAGCAACAGGCGACCGGTAGTGGCATCGATGGTGAAGTAAGCCGTAGAATAGCCTTGGGCGTGGTTGAAGAGGAGAGGAGTGAAGCGGTTTCGTTTCGCTAGAAGAGGTTCGCCACTATAAGTTCCGGACGCAGGAACAAGTCGGAACATTGGGACGGTGGTGGTGGTGGGAGCTGCAGTAGTTGTCCCTTCAGTGGTGGTAGGAGCCTCAGTGATCTCGGATGAAGCAGTGACTGTGCCTGAGGTGGTCATAGTTTCGGTTGTAGTATCGGCTCCAGCGGTAGAAGTTGCCTCAGTGATAGCGGTTGATGTAGCGAAAGTAGTAGCCTCGGTGGTTGTATCGCCGGAAGCGGTTGCCTCGGTACTGGCAGTATCTGTTTCAGTAACCACCAAAGTCGCCTCAGTGGTTGTGTCAGCAGAAGTGACTGCGTCGGTCGTGGTACTGGGAAAGGTGGCTGAGGTGTCGGAAGACTGCGCAAAACTGGACGTTGCTACCGCTGTCGCAACGGAAGACTCAGATGCTAAGCCGATTCTGTCAGCAAGGAATAACAGCTGAGAGTACTTCACTTACCCAAAGAACGAGGCTTACAAGGGCCCGCGACCGCAACATCAAGACCAGCAAGGTCAACGGCCAACAAACGAAGGATGCTTAAATGCATGGTGGTTTAAAAGAGTGACTACAACGAGTGAAAAGAAAGACAAGACGTGGGCAAGATAAAAGAAAATAGCTAAAAATCTGGGAAGCGGGCTTTTATTATTCTTGCAAAAACAGAAAAATTAAAGATCGGGAAATGAGCATGGTGCGCTAGTCGTATCAGTGCCTGTAGGCCGTCAGTAGTTTAACTTAGCAGGCAAGCTAGTGGATTTGAGCTGATAAACACCAACGCCACTGCGGGCTTTTATTCAATAGTTTACAGGCTAAACTTCTATCCAGCACTAAAAAATGCTGAAAGGGCCCCTGAGTAATTGTTGTACTATTTTACTGAGACGAGCGCTGTTGCGGAGTTGGTGAAATAATGATAAAGACCGTTCTAGAACTTTCAGTTAGGGATTTTTATAGCTCCTCTTGGTAAGGTTATTATATAGAAGTTATTTATTAGCTTGGAAGGTAATATCTAAGCATAATATTAGTAGAGAAGAATCCAGGCAGCTTCTTCTATAATATGTTATACAACAAATTTATAATTAATACATTCAGTCAAAGTCGAAACTCTACACCTCTGCAGTGTGAACGGTGGCAACACATGCACTGCACTTGAGATGGCCCCGTAGTGACAGCCTGTTGGCAAGTGAAGATAACCTCCAGCTGGGGAGGCGCATTAGAACAACAGTGCATCTTGACTGCCTAACGTGAAATGAGCAGAGATGTTAATCACGTTGACGATAGGAAAGTGACTGCTCTGGAAGAATATCAGTCACATCAGGTGATCGATGCTGGCATCAGAGACAAACAGAAGTTCGAGATTCTCGTCCAAGATCTTGCCGAGCTGAAGGCCAAGCTTGATTAAGTCTCACCCCAGTCAAGTTCCGAAACAACTCGCTCGATGATCCAAAGTGATATCGGCCTCATCAAAATGGACTTGAGAAAGCTTAGACATTGCAGGAAGTGGCAGAAACCTATACAGTTATCGCTCAATCAACTAGATTCCGACTACTGATTTAAGCTTATTGCTCAATCAACAGAGCAGAGCCTCAATAGATTGCGTCAAATTCGTATTTTGAGCACACTTCAGTTCAGGATGATAAACGATAGGTCCGAAAGTATCTTCAAGAGTCACTGAGACAGCGAATGGGAGACGGGTCTTTGGTGTTTGAGGTTGAGGAGCTGACAAGGCTTACGGCTTAACCTCGAGGGGCGAGCCTGAGTCCAGATCTTATCGGTCTAGTATGAGTAATCGCTGCTTGCTAAGACAGACTGCTTGGTATGCTACCCTCGGCCAATCTCAGCTGTGATAACATTATCTTGGCATGAGATAAGTAAGTGGCAAGGGGACTGCCGGGTAGCATGCTGTCGATGGGCGCTAAAACTTCGACTGAAACGGTGAGCCAGGGCCTGTAAAACAGGGTTTAGCGGTCCTGTAGATCCGAAACCCGAATCCGTAAATGTTCATAGCCAATTGATTTGACAAGGCATTTAGGTATCCGTATATTAATAGATACTACGTCGTGTTAAGTCATGAGACGCTGTGGAATCTTCTGATATATAAAGCATTCCCGTTGCATCTACAGAGCAATAAAGTATTATTTAACTACTTCCCTATTTCTTCTTAGTAATTCCCTTTCTTGCATACATACCCATCTCAGTCCAAGTCAACCGCTCCTACATCGCCCTTCATTACCTTCAGCCAGTCGCCAGAAATGACAAACAACACCCAAACCCCCGAAGGCTATGCCCCCTTCGACTTGTACCCTTACAACCCATCTCAGGGCCCAGCGTATGCCTTCTTAGGCCTTTTCGGAGCGGCGGGAATAGCCCACTTCATTATGATGTTCCCCTATCGATCAGCCTTCCCGATCCCCATGATAATCGGGTGCGGCAGTACGTGGCCTACCCGCTCATTCCTATGCTGTTCCATTTAGCTAATACTGATTCTAGTGGAGGCCGCCGCGTATTGGTTTCGATCACGATCTCACGACAACTTGCGACAGACATTGCCTTTTCTGATCCAAAACCTACTCGTCCTTGTGGCCCCGCCATTCCTCGCCGCCACCATCTACATGTCCCTCGGCCGGATCACGAGAGCTCTCAAAGCACAAGAAGCATCGCTTATAAGCCTACGATGGATCACCAAGTTGTTCGTCCTGGTTGATCTGATCTGCTTTGCCACGCAGACTGCCGGTGCCATCATGTCAGGGAGTGAAGACCTGGACGAGGCAAAACGAGGTCAGACTATCATCATCGGCGGACTGGTTCTCCAGATCCTTGCTTTTGCCTTGTTCATAATCTGTACTCTCACTCTACAGCTCAGGATCCGAGCAAGTCCCCCAATACACTGTGTTGCTGGCGTGATTGCGCACTATCGCCGATATTTTATTGCACTCTACTGCACCAGCGGCTTGTTCTTGGTCCGTAATCTGGTCAGAATTATCGAGTATAAGCAAGGTGGTGACGGCCCGCTATTATCGAACGAAGCTTTTTTATATGTTTTTGATTGTTGCTTTATGTTGGCTATTATATTAATCATCCTCATACTACACCCGGGCCGATTAATTCGAAACGCTCGGCGGCTAGACGTTTTGAAGGAGGATTTGCCATTAGTATCGAGGTTATGACGGAATCAGAGGCTTATCTAGTCCTATTTTATACCTACTTACTAGGATGATATATTTTATAAAATAATACTATAAATACAGAGTCTAGTGTTGAAATAGGTGCCTAACTTAATTAAATGTTCTTTTATAATAGAAGAGTTACACGCAGACATTCATGCTGTCATTTTCACCTCATAAACGCCCAGTCTTAGGTTAAATGGAAAGTTCCGTCAATCGAGTCAAGGAGAACTAGCGGTGGGCCCCCTTGAACTCACTGGCCATTCACAAGTTTACGTATCGTATACGTATAAGCTAACCTGGGCCAATGCGCGCCACCTGAAATATTCTCCCGAAATTGCGGCAAGACTTCTCCGTCTACCAACTTTCCAATCCGTCATTAAAGAATTCCCAATAAACCAATCTATGCTAACTGGACGGCAACTTCCAGCCTGAAGCCCAGCTGACTAGAGATTGCACACTTTGCCGCCACCTGACCGCTGTCACCGGTATGAGGATGCGTAAACCACACAAAAAGTCTCGGCTCGGCTGCCAATTATGCAAAAGACGAAAGATAAAGGTTAGCCGTGTACCATTAATCCCGTCGGAATCCGATCTCTTGTCCTTATAATGCCACACCGTGTCATCCTGCTGACTTATCAAGTGCGACGAGGTCAAACCGCAATGCGGGAAATGCGTTCAGTTTGGCGTATGGTGCGACTTCTCTCCTCAACCTCCAGGTCCCCAGCCTTCTCTTAGTCCTCAGCCCGACAATCAGTCACGGCGCCCAGGTCGTCCCAGGTCAGATTGGACGTCCTGGGCCGAGCAGATCCGAGCTCATGCAGCCGAGACTGCTACACCAACTCCGAGTACGAATACGGTGGATCTTGAGCTTTTTCACAGCTACATGACCAGAACTGCAAGCACTCTTGGCGACGGCAGCGGTTCCGCAACGCTTTTTTGGTCCGAAGGTGCGCCTAGAGTGGGATTTCAACACGACTGCATACTCAAGCTCATACTCTCGTTATCATCATTTCATCTGACGCGGGTCAAACCTAATGAGGAGCAGCGATATGCATTAATTGCAGAAACGCACTTGACGGCTGCATTGCAACCAGCAATGATATTGATTAGCAATCTTGGTGGAGATAACAGTCCAGCTGCGTATCTGACATCGGTCCTGATATGCTTTGTCGCTCTCGCCAAGGGCCCAAGTCCCGGGAATCTTCTCTTAACCAACATTGAAGGACAAGTTTCGTGGCTTCATCTCCTTCGGGGTGTACGTTCGGTTGTAGAGGTCTCTGGTTGGTCTTCAATATTCTCGGGTATGCTGGCAGAGTATGTTCCGACACCTAGCAGCGATACATTAGAACACAACGCAACGACTAACCCAGGCTTGATGGTTGACGGCATCGAAGACTGGCGCTTTTCTCTAAACAGAATCTCGGATCTGATCGCCCAATCAGCAGTAGAGAAGCAGGGTAACGCTCACGATCGTGAGCTTCAGGAACTGACTGCCTGTTTTGAAAGGACATTTTGTAAGGGGCAAGATGCTGCCTTGGATGCAGTTGGTAGGCTTCAGGATGTCATAGGCTGGGTCTATCGGCTTGAAGACGATTACATGGAAGGCTTACGTCAAGGAGATCTCATCTCAACAGTCATTTTGGGACATTTTTGCGTCCTACTTCGGACGCTTGAGACCCAGTTTTGGTTCATGCACGGATGGGCGGCACATATCATAGGGGAGATTCTCGTCACTTCCCCCGACACTCGACAATGGCTCTCATGGCCAATAGCGTATCTGAACCCACAATAATAGCATAATATGCGATTCTCGACTACCAATATGCCCCGTAAGAAAAACCTTCACCATCTGGGACGTCCTTTTCCAGAACGTTTTTTTAAGTACCCGCAAGACAAAAGTTGCGCATCTTTGAACTCAGCTGGTACAAGAATATACTGTATCCGATTACAGAGCCATACGATCATTGGCTACCTTATGGCATGTAACTTACGCCTGGTCCAGAAAAGCATATCGTATTTAAACTGCTCAGTGCGAGGGACTAGGGAGTCGGCCGGAGTACCGCGAATATTAATAGTCCCGACATTAAACTAGTTAATAATGAAGGTTTATGAGAGAATAAAATTAACTGTCAGACCTGCCATGTCTTTAATTCTTAGAAGGCAAACTTTACTTGTTATAAGGGTATCAAGTCATTTCTTGTTTCCTCTGTGATGGTCATGGTGAACCTTTCAAGGCAAACATGGACTAGTTTAGACCGCTGCTTTCCAGAGTGCAATCTCTATGTTGCTTATGATCCTGCCTTATTTAGGTCAACTGCCTATGGCATTAACCAAGACGAGCGTCACTTGATTTCGCAATGACTCTTGAAGCCAGCCTGGTAGTCTTCGGATCAAAGAGGTCCACCACAAATTCGAAGGCACAATGATCTGTGCACCAAAGCCAGAAAGTACCTGATTAAAAATCCTGTCAGCCACAACTTCAGGTGGCGTAACAGTATCCTTCAGCTTTCCCTTTGCGACAAGTTCTGCTGTCATGGCCGTCCTAATCCAAGAGGGATGCACAACACTTCGAAGTGTCAGAAGGTATCTCTGTGTACGACGAAGAGGAAGAGACTTACCTGGTGCGAACGCGAGGGGCTTTGTAGATGTATCTCAGCTCCTGGCCAAGGCCTTCGTGGAAAGCCAGTAGGCCGACCTTGGTGGAACCATAGGCCACATTAGTTGACTGCGTGGCGAAAGATGCCTGGCTAGCGATGTTGACGATGTGGCCATGGTCCCGCTCAATCATGGTGGGGAGGAACTGCTTGGTTAGGAGGTAGGGAGCGAGGAGGTTTACATCAAAGAGTTTCCTTAGGTAAGACTCTGGCGAGTCTAGTATAGATGTCAATTCTGCGAAGCCGGCATTGTTAATCAGAACGGTCGGGTTGCCGTGGTCCTCTCTGATCTGATCAGCAACTGAGGATATGCCTTCCGAATCCGTGAGGTCGAACTTGTAGAAGTATGTATTTGCAGCTAGAGAATGTCAGATGTTTGTTAACAGCAACATGCGTGGTGACCTAAAGGGACTCACCCAACTTTGTAGCAGGAGGGTTCCGATCTATGATCAGGACCTTGATACCCTTTTCAGCAAACCTTGAAACTATCGCAGCTCCAATTCCATTGCTTCCTCCGGTGACAACTACAATTTCACGGCTCCAATCCCACGAAGGATCGCTGACATGATTGTTGACCTTCCTCGTGGTATACCAAGCATTCAAGTAACCCAAAGACTCGAGGGCAAGGAGAATACCAGCAGAGAGTTGAACTTTTGGGCTTTTAGCCAGCTCAATGGCCTTGGACAGGATCTCTTGTTGTTGATTCATAGCTACCAATGACGGCACTGGGGGCTATCTTGCTGGGTAATTGATCTATAAGGAAGAAATCAAGACACATATGGGAGGAAATAACATGATTTGACAGGGATAATATCCTATAGATATACATATCATCGGAAGCTAGATCGGCAACTTGGCCTATGCTTCCCTTGCATTGTGAAACCCTGGTTTTCCGGGGGAAGATAAACAACACAGATGGTACGGCGAATTGCAATGAGTTCCAGGACAAAGTGAATTATCTTGTTTGTCACTCTAGTGTAAATTTGTCTGGATTAAAACATTCATCTTTCTCCCTGCAATCGGAAATTTGAGTTTGTGGGGCTATCCGAGGGCATGCCGAGGGACTACTTCCGAACCAAGGGACTACTTCCGAACCAAGGGACTGTTAGCCAATATGAAGGTGAGAACGCAACAGCCCAATCTAAGTTAATGCCGAAGGGAATAGGGTATTCCTACTGACGTAAAGCTAAATGTAAAAGTAAGGATCATATAGCTAGCTGCTCGACTGCATGGAAAAAGCCAAGGGCTTTGCGCCTGTAAACGAGAACGAACAGCAGTTCTTCGACACAATCACACAAGGACTCGGAACCTTCCGTGTTGGCGACTATCTCCGCGATGCTCAGGGTCTTAGGCCGATTGATCTGGGGATCCGAGCCTGGTCTAGATCGTGTCAATGGCAGCGTGGCACTTGTAACATTACAGAGATGACACGGAAACCCTTGGCCTGAACCATGCTGTCGTACCATTCACTTCTCCCATAGTCCCCAGTCGTCACTGTCTCCGTCTCAGATATAGAGAAGTGGAAAGACAGTTATGATGCAATTGAAACTTGTTCTCATAATGTGATGCGGCAGCGTCTATTCTACCTCTCGCTACCTCAGCTATCTAGAATCCACTCTAGCAACTACACGTTGATGCGATGACGCCAGACCAACTGCTCCTCACGGGCACTATAAGTCGAAGCCCCAAGAATAGCCCTCATCTGCTGCACACTCGTAAACAGAATCGGTCGCGCGATGAAAAACCGAATACCCTCCGTGCAAGGAGGACTCGTCAAGCTCCCCTCATAAGTCCAAAACTCATCAAAGTAATCAACACTCTCCAAAAGCAGCCTATGATTGAGCGTAGCCTCTTCACTGACGTCTGTTTCGTTGAAACCAATCATCTTTGGGAGTTGGCCAAAAAAGCTGTTGTCTTTGTTACCTGGATCGAGACGGATAGCAAGGACAGCGCGTTCTTTTCCTTGGGCGTTGACGTGCACGAGATGGAGCTCAGCTCTGGAGCGGTGGCGTTCTACGGTGTGGTCGGCGGGGGCGTGAATGTGCCAGCCTTTGAGGTAAACAGTCTCGTTGTCGAAGCTGAAAGAGGGGTTCTGCGTCCAGATCTGATCTTCGTTCTGGACGGTGAATGCAGGCCCGTAACCCCAGTTGAAGAAGTTGCCGGTGATTTCAGCGGGATAGTTCCAAGCTTTGATCAGATGTTCCAGTGAGAGACCTTGCTTCAGGGCGATGGGGATAGGAGACTGTTGGGTGCCATCTTGGCAAAGATGGTAATCTAGATTGTGTTAGTCACTGTTTGCTGAGAATCTTGATGAGATGAACGTACCAGGGTTGAGACGACCCCAATTGTAAGAGAATTCATAAGCCCAGTCCGTTTGTCCAGGCTCGGCGCGAGGGTCAATGTGTCGCTTCTTATGCTTGAGGGAGTAGTGATTGTCATGCTTTGCGCAGGACAAGACGCTTGTGACGTACGTCGCCACGGCAAAAAGCTGCGAGACACGCATTTTAATGATGAGATAGAGAATAAGTAAAGGAGATTGGTGAGGAGATGATTGACGAGATGTCGTCGCGATTATGAGTAATTTTATATCTGATTGCGACGGACATGAAAGAAGCAGAATGCAGTCTAGCGTGTAATAATGTCACTGCCAAGGACGACAAAGCGAGGCGCAAGAAACCACAGACCACGCGCGGGGGTTTGGACTTGGACTTGGACCCCGCAGCAACGCAAATAAACTCTGCAAACTCTATCTCGAAGCCTATCGATAAACAAGATCCAAGTTTCTTACCCTGTAAATTACAATATTTCTCGATGGATTCCCAATAATTGCTTGGCAACGTTTGTGATACTTCCCATTCGTGGCCCACGTGGACGTTCCAGGCACAGCCCACGCTAATCTATGGGATTCTCCATGGGGTAATGCACTAAGGAATTAGCTTTTACAGTGGTCTGTCTTGGCGCTGACGGTCTAGATTCATCCTTGTTTCTCCTAAACTGCGAGAGATAAGAAATAATGCGTGCTTAGCCAATGTTATTTGCAACTATCACGGGCCTAGTACTTGGTCCAGACTACTGAACTGGCTGCCTCACTAGTCAGTCCCTTTTTTCGCTGATAATTTCCGCATGGAATCATCCGTAGTCTTGCAGGGATCTTTGAGATATCGCGTCTTCCTGGTTTCAGGGTAGCATCCAAAGACACAGCCTCGGATTAATGGTTTAAGGTTTCGGCATCTCGTGTATAGATTGCCGAAACTTCCAATTCTGGTTCTGTCGCCGAGAAGATGAGATCTTGTATCTTACTTCTTGATGCAATTGGCACATTCGTCTTGGATGAGAAAGGATGCATTTGGCCTACAGCAGATAAACAAATATTGCGACAGAGAGGGTGATACTCCCCGCGTAGATTGAATTGCGGCATTTTACCTTTGTCAATTGCAAGAGCATTGAAGCCAAGAAACATGGTTCCAGCACCTTGGGAGCCGTTTTGACTACCCGAGACAGGCAGCTGCAGGATGTTGCTTACGACACGAGATTGGCTCATGGTCCTGAGCCCTGGGCGTAGCCTCTTGGCGCATGAGATCAAACGAACTAAAAAGCGCAAAGACAATTGTTTTCGCGCAGAAATAAATGCCGTCTTGGCAACGGTATAAGCCACAAGCAACGTCATTTCTGAGAAGCAGAGGTAATAATCAGGCAGCAAGTATGCACTGGTTACTTGATTAGTGAGGATCAGAGTTTCCTGAGTCAAGGATCAAGCTTGACATCTAGGCCTGGTGCACGTTGAAAATTATGTTCAGATCATCTCGTGACCAACGAAGGGAAGTTCCATTTGGGATCGCTGGTGATTGAGAAATATCAGAACGACGTCGGTCCGACAGTTTCACGAAAAATTGCCTCGAGATTTATTTAGTCGGTAAATTTTATCAATTTTCCGCGCGATAGATCTTAGCCACTTGGTTAAGATAATGATTCATGATTCACGTTATTATTTGCTCGCTCAACTACCCTAGAGACGTACAAACGCGATTATCGATAAGAAGATAAGATAACTAGCCACACCAGAGATGCTCCAGCTCTGATCTAATGCGTTTCTTCTTTAACAAATACTTCACTTTGAGCCTACTCATTCACTTGGTCGGCAAATTCAATTTGTCGTTAATTCTGTATCTCATAATTAAGCATAACCCATAACTGGCTATAACCCGCAAATCTAAAGCCTTCACAGCTATTGTGTCACCTGTACCGGATTGTGCATCTGGGCCCCGACATAATTTCCTGGTGGATATTGCTGAGGGGTTTGTGTAGCCTGTCCCGTCATTTGAGGTGTTTGCGGTTGGGCTGGAAAGTATGACCCTTTGTTATCGTATTGGTACTGATTCACTGTTGAGCCAGTTGGGAGCGGAGTTGGCGGCATCTGATACTGCATGGTAGGTGCAGCCGGTACAGGTGGACTGGCCATGCTGGGCGGCTGAGGAGTATATGCTTGCTGAGTTTTAGGAGCCCAATCTTGAGGATTGTATGGCGCATGGGGAGCGTAGGTTGGTTGGTGCGGGGCAACGAACGAGCTTCTTCGGTCAGCGGGTGCGGGCACTGGGGATTGCTGGTAAGTGCCAGTATGTTGTGGTGTTGCATAGCCAGGCTGCTGCTGATACTGCAGTTGAGCAGCCGGTGTAGGCGAAGGCTGATACCCAGTTTGATGCTGAACAACATGCTGCACTGGAGTCTGATAGACATTTGCTGGATCAGCAGGCGGTGGCACCTGAGCTACAGAAGCAGGCTGCGGCGTCGGCTGGTGCGAAACCGTGACAGCAGGTGGATACCCAGCCGGTGTTGCTGGGATACTTGGGAAGTATCCCGCTTGAGGTGCACCAGCAATCTGTCCAGTTGGCTGCGGCTGCACTTGTTGAAGCGCATAGCCCTGCGTACCGTCCTGCGGAGGTGTAGGCAACATCATATTTGGAACCTGTTGAACCTGCGGCTGTTGATACGGAGTTGGCGGTGCAGGGCTAGCAGGAGGAAGAGCTTGATGCATTGCAGCCATGTTGAAAGGCTGCGGTGTCACAGAAGGGTTGTAGGGCGGAACTCCCGTCTGTTGTTGGTAGAGCGGCTGCGGCTGCATGTTTGGTGCTTGTGTGGTTTGAGGAGGATATTGAATAGCTGGTGTTTGCGGCGGCGAGAACATCTGCGTGTTCACTGAAGGCATAGGTGATGGTGCACCGTATGTCGGGACTTGTTGCTGTGAGTAGTCGTACTGTTGCATTGGCTGCTGTCCAGTGACATTGGGCGTCAGATAAGTCTGGCTCTGCTGAGCTTGCTGTGGCGCCTTGTAGTCTTGAGGATACCCATTTGGGGTAGTATTGTAAGTAGGCAATCCAGGCGTCTGACCAACAGCAGCATTGTACGGCGGCGGCGGCGGAAGTGCTTGCGAAGAGCTCCCAGAGGAATAAACTTGCCCATTGTTCTGATACGGCTGAATCGTGTACCCAGCCTCAGCGGCCTTGGCATCCTGAACAGCTTGAAAAACACCAGCCTTTTGAAACGCCTTTCGCGCATCTTTCTTCTTCAGATGATCCGTATGCTTATGCTCAACCATCATCCCCGCACCATCAAGCGCAGCATGCGACACGAGCTTGATAGCAGTCTCGTTCGCTACGATCGACTGAATACCGTGTTCTGCACCAGCAGTCGCAACAGCATCGGCACCCATGCTTCCGACACCGAGTGTCACAACGCCGATCGTTCCACTCACAGCCATACTTCCAAGGACATCGCGCTTTCGTGTTTTATGCGTCGCGTTCAGTCGATTGAGATGCCGTTCGATAATCTCCCGCTTCTTTCGTGCGTTGTGAATCGCCGGTGCTGCCATCGCGACTCCGATGGTCGATACCCCGAGGGTGAGGGGTATAGCGCATCCCGACACCGCAGTCGACGTGGCAGCGCCTGAGATTAGGCGGGTGTAGTGCTCCCATTCTCGCTGTAGCTCTTCGAGCGTCAAGCCCTGGCATTTCTGGTCGTAGGCCTTGAAGTCAAAAGGCATTTTATCGTCGTTCGCGGTACAATCCGTGGAGAACTACAATAAAAAGGCCAAGAGTGCCAAGAGCGGGTATTTGTGTACCAACGCATGGTTTCAGCTGGGAGTCCAAGATAGAACAGCAATGGTCTAGACCGTGGAGATAAGATCATTTCGGCGCCCTAAAAGCCACGCGAGGCACACTCTGTAAAAAGAGTGTATAGAATTAGGCGTTAGTGAAGAAATGGGAGAAGGGCTAAGTTGTTCTGGGTTAGTGGGATGCGGTCGGGTTCAGCCGCACGAGGCATTTATACAGGCTGGGTTGAGACAAGGCAGACATGCCCAATTGAAGGTCCTGATTAAACGAATGGATAACTGCTACGTTTCATGCAGACTCGGGAGAGGGGTTCGCACAGCTTACCAAGAATGTACGCCGTTGGAGTATGTGCCAGTTTGCTGTATTGAAATGATACACTTTAAGCTTAACTAAACTAGCTATATTAGAGAATATGACTTTTGACAAATCTATAGCAGTGAATATAATCTTTAACTCAATTACATCCTCCATACCTCTTCGGATGTATTCTGACTGCGTGAACCACAACTCTGCCTCGAGCCGTTTTGACGTCTTGGAAAGCATAGAATTTGTCCAAACCCCTGGAGGCCCCACACACCTTTATCGATGGACTGTATGAGATTCATAGTGGTAGGGGCGAAGTCTTTGAAGCCATTGAGAGCATTTCCGAGGGCAGCCATGTTCTCTTGGTAGTGGTTATGGCGAACCGTGACTAACCAGACATTGTTAGTAAACTAAGGGACTTTCCAGAGATAAACATTGTTCCAAGCAGGAATAGCTCTGATATTTTACAATTCATTATATTATAAATGGATTAGATAATAAACTCCAGAGAACTACTCGTTGCTGTCGTATTGCCTGAATTATAAACTAGTATCTATTAAAGTTTTATGTAATACAGCGCTGAGGATGCTAATATCTCATAAATTCAGGCAAGCAGGGCGATGATTCTAACACTAGCACTGGTTCTTGAACATCGAAGGGGGCAATAGAGCAGATCTCATGCAACTGCCGCCTGTCCTCATGGACACTTACAATCCCATATATACTCCTTTCAAGATGTTTGGACAGAAACGTAGAGCGCTGGTTCAAAGAATGCCAAGCTGGGTCTCGTACGCTGGAAGAGCAGTTTTGGCGACTGAGTTTATCGTATCTGTGTCTGCCGACACCAATGAAACCTACCGAGACGAGTGGAAGCGATATAGCCCAAGTCTATTGCGATCTCGTATACTGTGTAGCATGAGCGAGCAGCTAATGATTCTGAGGCTCATCGACATTCCTGAGGTTAAGGATAATAATGAAGAATTGTAAATAACTATAGTGGTTTAACTTTAAACCTTCTCTAGTATTAAACTTGATATATCTCCTTGGGCTGATTCAGTTCTTCCGCGATACCACTTATCAAAGTTCATCCAACAACCTTTTTTACCCCCCGACTCTGTATAGTATGCCCATTGACAACGCGAGGACTGCGCGCATCTCGTTGCACATTGTACCATGTTTTTAACCAGGAAATGTTCGTCTTGTCCTGGAAGGAAATGTCCCTGATACTCGTTACAGTGCACTCGGTATTTTGCTCCACCTATGTTTCTAACACCAGCAGTACATTTGAACTTGGGACACTTGCACATCTTCTTCTTCTCTTTGTTGCATTTATTGAGCTTATCGCCACATCCCGGTGGACAGTCTTTTGTCTTCTGCAGGAGTGTCTCCTTTGCTGCTTTGAGGTCGCTTTTGCACTGCTGAAATTCCCTGTCCTTGTTTTGGAGTTCTGTATTGCAGGTGCTGAGTCGCCCAGGACATGTTCTGTCCATTCTGTTGAGATCGGTTTTGCACCGCTGGAGTTCGCCGGGGCAAGTCTGATCACATTGCCCTTGGCAATTATTAAGCCCAGCATTACACGTGCTTAGCTTTGTTTGACAGTCTTTGGCTTGATCACTGTAGGTCTTGGAGTCGGTCCGGCATTTGTCAAGATCATTTGCCAGTTCCGAGTCCATGGGAACAAAGGATATCTTTCCCGGTTTGGTATCGAAAGAGTCGCATGCGCAGCGTCCACGACCGCGCGGTGTATCAAACGTCCAAAGAGGAGACTGATTTGTGCACTTCTTGGCACAGTCATCGGGGCTAGTTGCACCTGCAGGCGATAGAGGACCGAGTTCGGCGTCACAATAGACTCGATATTCTCGACCTTGGAAGATGAGTGCCTTTTTGTCATATGATGGACAGCAGCTCTGGTATGTTCCTGTAGTGGAGTTGCATGTCTGTGCCGCAATGAGAGGGAAGTGAATAGCCAAAAGGAACACGGGGGATAAAGAGAAGAGGGGATGCATTTTGCCCATGAAATGAGAAGCGATAGTCGTGTGTGATAATTAGTGAGAAGATAAACGCCGTGGGTCCCTAATTTTGATCGGTAGCAAGAGGCCTGAAAGTACATCATTTATCTTTATACAGATTTTGCAGTCCGAAATTTGGCATTGGAAATTCACTGGCGCCTGGTTTTCCGCGAAGTTGCCGAGATGGCCGAGGACAAGGGTCCTTGCTTGAGCCAGCCAGCCACATTCGTTCAGCTGACGCGGGTTTAGCAAGGAGGGTTGCTGTGCATATATGCATGCAGCCGCTATCACAATCAATATTATGCGGCACCACACCAATTCGTCGATCTATTACCTATTCGATCGTAAATTCTATGTGCACCATGATATGACAGAGCGTAAACTGGACAGAAATGGGAAAAGATTCGAAGCTATTGGTAGCTGAACAGGACGATGCTACATTAACTGTCGACATGTGAAGGCTGGCTCGTATCTGCTGGATCCGTGTAGAGCACTAGGCTTCCTTTGACCTCGCACAGGCATGCTGGGCCGGATAGAGGATATCGGTCATGCCTTGATTGGACCTGTTAGCCAATAGATACACCAGGTGTAAGCTACCGGAATAGCCGCCACTGAACCTCCAGGAACTGCAAAGAGATGAATGCGCCATGGGATGGGCCTTAGCTGTACACCAGAAGTCGGTCTTAGGCCAGGACCTGGATAAATACGATGTTCCCATGGCGTTTCAATTCATCTGACGGTAATCTAACATCTTTATCTTCCTACTTCACTCACTTTATTGGTCATCCAGGCCCTTTGCAGCTCGCCATGGCCAAGCCAATCCTTTGGGTCATCTTCATGACCCTTTGCATCAATTCATGCAAGGCTCAAGATATTCCCAATCAACAGCCACTCTCAGCTCCAGCAGACCCTGTTGCCAGCCCACAGCCTCTCAAACTTACCTGTAGCGGCTCTTGCAACGAGATTTCTCTTGACGATATCATCCCCTCCCGTGACTCCAAGGGCACCGTCAAATGTTGTCCAGCCGGAACCTTCTTCAACGGCGTAAATTGCGCGGCCAAACCCACTACAGTCTGTCCCCCAAATACCAAGCTTGAAGCTGGGGCATGCGTCTCAGACCAGAAGCCATCTTGCCCCACGGGTACGGTGCTGCAGGAAGGGAAATGTGTTTCTACCACTGAACCGAGCTGCTTATCTGGGGCTCGGTTTGATGGCCACAGTTGCATTTCTAGTCAACTCCCCTCCTGTGAGCCCGGCTTCGAGTTCAACGGCGCCTCTTGTATCTCCGTCGGACGGCAGGTCTGCGACCCTGGGTATACACTACTAGGCAAACTGTGCGTCCATAACCTGCCGCCAAGCTGCCCTAGCGGTGAGAAGCTGGAAGAAGGATCTTGCACTCATTCCCAGCCACCCTCATGCCCAGACTCAATGACACTAGACGATGGCATCTGCACTCAAAAGCAGAGTCCATCTTGTCCTACTGGCTTTGTATTTGATGAGCAGAGCAAGAGCTGTTCTCACCAAGACGGGCCTAAATGTCCCGCTGGGTCAACCTTCAGTGGCCGTGTCTGCATCTCAGTCAATGGACCTCAGTGCAAGCAGGGTATCTTCAGGGGAGGTGTATGCCAGGATCCTGACCCCCCAATGTGTCCCGGGATATCCAAATTGCTCGATGGCATATGTGTGACTCCCATGGTCTGCCCTTCCGACCTCCAGAAGTCGAAAGATCCAGTGTCACAAAAGGAGCAATGCTGTTTGCCAGGGATGAACTGGGATGAGAGCAGTAAACTCTGTTTCAGCGCTCCCACCGGCTCTAACACATGTCCCCAAGAGACTACTCTTCAAAACGGAAAATGTGCTTTTGATCCTGGAGAGGCGGATTGTCCAGGCGGGTTCACATTCAACGGTCATAACTGTGCATTCAAGAGTCCTCCGGGATGCATGGATGGAGTTCCAAAGGGCGATGTATGTGTTTTGTCCGAAAAGCCAACGTGCCAAGCGGGCGCTTTCAACGGCACAGTCTGCCTCACGCCTGATACTCCGACGTGTGCCAATGGATCTACTCTGTCGGGAGAAAGATGCGTGTCCACGGTACCTCCGACATGCGCGGATCAGATGATTCTGCGTGGAAGTGCCTGTATCAAGACTAGCAGCCCCGTCTGTCCTCCAGGCTCAAGCAATGTCGGTGGTAAGACCTGTGTAACTACGAGCACGCCCATCTGTGTCACTGGAACGCTCAAGGACGGTCACTGTATCGGCAGTAAAGGTCCAAGCTGTCCAGAGCAGACTGTATTTGATGGCACAAACTGCGTTTCTCAGAATACACCAGCCTGCCAGCCGACCTTTACTTTTAACGGAACTGCTTGCGTTTCCCATGTCCTCCCATCATGTCCCCCAGACGCAGTCTTCGACGGGCAGTCGTGTCTTTATGGTCAGCCTCCAACCTGTCCTCCAGAAACACACCTCCAGGGAAACAACTGTGTCAGTGAGTCAAGACCGGCCTGCCCTGCGGACTTCATTTACTCCCCTGATGGATGTATTTCTGGCAAACTCCCAGAATGTCCAACGGATATGAGTCTACAGGGGGAGAAGTGTGTTGCTAGTAAGCCACCAACCTGTCTGGATGGTACACAGCTCAGTAACGGCTCTTGCGTTGCAATCAATGGCCCAAATTGCCCTCCTGGCAGCCAGCTTCGGCCTGAAGGATGTATCACCATCACGGTTCCATCCTGCCCTCATGGTTCATCTCTCCAGGATAACAAATGTATCTCTAGCGATGGCCCGAAGTGTACACTTCCTCTTGTCGTCTCGGGGGATAAGTGTGTATCTCCTGAACCTCCGGTTTGTCCTACGGGCACAACATTCTCTCTTGGAAAGTGTACTCTGGCCGCAACTCATGGTTGTTATAGTATGCAGTACTGCCCTCCGTTGTAAGGGCTGAGCATTTGGTATAATGTCTAAGTTGTGAGCTAGATGTGTTATTTGCCGTTGAGACTTGTGGCTGAGGGCTTAAATCAGCGGACAGAACTTAGTAAGGGCTAAACTCTTCATGGTCATGGGCTCCGAGTCAAATGGGGACTAGAAGCTTGGGTTTTGCAAAGGCAATGAGCCTTGGGTAATGATTGGTAGTTTGGTGTTGCCCTCGCTCTAGTTCTTTCTACTCATAGCCAAGTCCAATATACAATCATGAGTCATGAAAGCAAAATATCGCTGAATTACAGTCTTTTCTTTCGAATAGCTATATCCATGACTTGTGTTCTCGTGAAAGTGGAATTAATCTCTGTACTGGATATCCTATTGCGGAGTTCTGGCTTGGTTCTACTTACTATTGAGCGCTCATCACTGTGCACTGAATAGTAGCGCCGATGGGAAGTACGTGGCCGGCGCGTGAATTCGTAGCTTAATTTACTCCCAGTCTACGTACCCGTGAGCAAATCACATAGTACACCACTAAATGCACCATGTGACTATACTGCATGCCCTGACCGTCAATGTTGCTTTTCAGCTGCCTGCAGCCCGAAAAAGGTGCCATTATGGACGCGGGCCGTGAGCTGCATGGCCAAAGCTACATGATGCGTCAAAGCGGCTCGGCTACACCGGAACAAGGGTCCAGCCAGCCCCCAAACAGCTGATTTCGTTGTTCCCTGCTTTTCATTTCCAAAACAGATTTTGTGGCGGGCTGACGACCCTATTTTGATACCAGACCACTTGAGAACCCCGCCTTACACATGCATCAAGAGGTCTCATTCGTTGGTAGGCATGCAGACCAGCGACAGAACAGAGCTGAGTTCCCAAGCTAAAGTGTGACAAGCCCTGCATATACGTCAAAGAGGTGCAGATGCTGCATGCCAAAGTCCCAATGGTTTTGCAAGCCCAATCCATCCATGAGTGTTCAGAGAACTGCCGGTGTCTTCTACTGACCCCGCATTCTTGCCTTTGTATTTCCCCTACCCTGATATTAGGAAGATAACTGTTCTACTCACATTATCACGAGTTCCATTCAATTGGCGCCGCCAACTCAAAGAGAGCCATCAGCCCAAGTAGACACTCGTCATTCAGAAAGTTTAGAGCTTATCATTCTACGTTCCATATTTTCCATCGTTCCCCGTTGCCCGTTATGAAAATCAAAATCGCCGCACTCATCACCTTACATATCCTACCTGCGCTTTCCAAGTCCACAGGAGATCCACAAATCCAAATTCAATGTCCCAGTCTTCCACCCAATCAGCATGTCTCCCGTCTTCACTGCAAAATGGCCGATGGCTCTCTCATCCATGTTTATGGCCCAGGACCTTTCGACTGCGAAATGTCCTACGTCGCTGTCCGTCCCCAGACAGTCAAGGGCAACAAGAACCAAGATTCGGGAGAAAAGCCAACCAAAGAGGCTGAATATTGCGAGCTTCTTCTCATCAAGTTTACTGATGATGTTGTCCATCGCGGCTGCTGTAAAGATGGAGTCGCTGTCTTTGCACCACAAGAGCATCAAGTCCCAAGTCCACAACCTATAGATCCGATTGATGAGAGGCAAAAGCCTACACAGCATTTGCAGAAAGACGATCATATAATGGACGACAAGCTCCAGACTAAGAGCGAAGAAGGGCTCAACGAAGAAGATGACTACGAAGAAGATGATTATGATGACAATGACGAAGGAGCCGATGAGGGAGAAGAAGACTATGAGGATGACGATGACGATACGGAAGAGGAGGGCGAAGAGGATGAGGATGGAGATGAGGACTACGAAGATTATGGCGCTGATGAAGATATCAATGACGGAAACTCACCAGACTCTGGGGCTGGACAGGAGCCTGAAGCGCAACAGGACAATGAGTTCAAGGATCTTTAGCGAACCTGGCGAGGCTTACTAGAGGCGGGTCTAGCTTTGTCTGGTTCTGACGACCAAGACCAACTACATAGTCTAGTGGGCGCAAGGCTACAGGACCAAGTGTTGACTCAGTTGGCCCCTAGGCCCAAGCCAGAGGTGAAGAACTAAGTGGAGTTTAATTCACATGGCTATTTGAGGATCAAGCCTTTTCCCTACGCCGTTTGTATTCAGTATTTATACTCTGTCGCTGATTGACGAGTTCACAACTGGAGTGCTGAGTGAAGGATTTCCGCTAGTCTCAAATAGGCAATTATGCATTTCGACTCATCCAAGGTCATACCTTTTCAGTGGAGACCCACCTCTTCATAATCTCTATAAGAATAACCAACAGAACACAAACCTTCCATCTCACAAACTAATCACTCCAAATGACTGCACTAAACACCACAAACATGGACGCCCTAGACATAGAGCTAGACGTCGTCGGCCAGCAGCCAACGATGGTCAAGATCTATACCCAAATCAGCTTCTGCTTCCCAATCACCGACCCCTCCACGCACCCAGCCATCACCGCCACCCTCATACGTGGCCTGCAGCGTCTCTCACAGAGCTTCCCCTGGGTAGCGGGCCAAGTTAAAGACGATGGTACCGGCGTGTTTAAGATCAGACCTTTTGAGGAGACGCCGAGACTGGTTGTCAAGGATCTTCGAGATGACCCCTCCGCACCGACGATGGAGGGCTTGAGAAAGGCAGAGTTCCCCATGAGCATGTTTGACGAGAACAAAATCGCTCCCAAGAAAACTCTTCCTTTTGGCCCTGACTATTCGCCCGATGATCCGTCGCCGGTCCTGATCTTTCAGCTGAATTTTATTGGGGGCGGGCTTATCTTCACTGTCAATGGGCAGCACGGCTGCATGGATATGACGGGTCAGGATGAGCTCATTCGACTTCTCTCAAAGGCCTGTCGCCACGAAGCTTTCTCAGAACAAGAGATATCGACAATGAACCTTGACCGCAAGACCATTGTTCCGCCGCTGGAGAAATACGAACTCGGACCTGAGCTGGATCATCAAATCATCAAACCCCCTCCAACCACTGAAGCCCCGCCAACACCACCAAAAGCAAGCTGGGCTTTCTTCTCGTTCAGTCCACAAGCTCTCTCCGTACTCAAAGACAACGCGACACAGACGCTTGACGGGATAATAGGTTTCATTTCGACAGACGATGCCCTCTCGGCGTTCATTTGGCAATCCGTCAGCCGCGCCCGTCTCGCGCGTCTAGACGATTCCACCTCAACTGAATTCTGCCGCGCCGTCGATGTACGCACTCAACTAGACGTGCCAAAGAACTACCCCGGAATTCTCCAAAACATGACCTACAGCGTCTCAAAACTCTCCCAAATCGCCAACGAACCCCTCGGCATCGTAGCTTCACGCTTGAGATCTCAACTTGGTCGCGATGATCTCCGCAGGCGAACAAAAGCTCTGGTAACATACCTCCACGACCAAGCAAACAGGGCAAAGGTATCTGTAACAGCTGACGCGAATCCGTCGACGGATATTATGTTGAGTTCATGGGCGAAGCTGAAATGCTGGGAGTATGACTTCGGACTTGGACTGGGAAAGCCAGAGAGTGTGAGGAGGCCGTTGTTTGAGCCGTTTGAGAGTTTGATGTATCTTATGCCCAAGCGAACAGATGGAGAAATCACCGCGGCGATATCATTGAGGGATGAGGATATGGAGAGATTGAAGAGTGATGAGGAGTGGAAAAAGTATGGAAAGTTCATTGGGTAGGAGGAGTTCGCGGGGTTCAATGCAACGTTTCGGCGGGGAAGCTCATGACATAATTCGATATCATCCGAGCTTTATGCTTATTCTTGTTTGTAGAGTTGTATTTTGCGGAGACAACATGCAGATCTCGGACTATTTCACGGGTGAGCGTTGCTGCGATAGGTGCGGGAGACGTCGGTGACGATCGTAGGGCTTGGCGTTTGCGGAGGATGAGAAGTAGAGCCGAGGCGATGACCGATCGAAGAGATCTAAGTTAGCCTGAATCGACACATTTATTGTCATTGAAATACCCAAGCAAATTGTGTGTACCTTCGAGTTACATCATGGATTTGTCTGCTATGGGATTCCCAGGGGCCTTGCCTGACTGGAGTAACTTGAACATCCTCCACCGCAACACCCTCCCAGCCCGAGCCCACTTCTACTCCTACCCCAACCGAGAATCAGCTATCTCCTTCAATCGTGAAGAAAGCTACTTCCACAGCCTAAACGGAACGTGGAAATTCCACTATGATATCAGTCCCCTGGACGCACCTATCTGGCAAACAGCCAACACCAGCTCATGGGCTGACATTGAAGTCCCAGGCATGTGGCAGCTCCAAGGCTACGGACATCCTCACTATACAGACATTGACTATCCCTTCTCCGTAACTCCTCCTAACGTCTCGTACGCCAACCCCACTGGTTCTTACTGGCGACAGTTTGACGTGCCGGATGACTGGGATGGTGATCAGATTAGACTGCGCTTTGAAGGCGTTCATCTATCTCACTCCTAGCCAGGAGAATTACCTTGCAGTGAGGGTTTATCAGTGGTCTGATGGTTCTTCTATCGAGGATCAGGATCAATTCAACGGTGGCTCTCCGGCATCTTTCGTGACGTTTACCTCATATAATTCTCAGAATCTTCCATCATTGACTTCCAGGTTGATTCTGAACTGAGCGACTCTTTTGACGAGGGGTCCTTCAAAGTCAATGTGAGCATTCAAGGAGAAGACGGTGACCTTTCCATCAGCTTGCTCGCACCTAATGGTTCCGCTATTGATGAATGGAAAGGTTTGTCTGCAGATGTGTATGAAAAGAAGCTCTCCGGAGACGACTTTTATATTTGGTCTGCCGAAACACCAAACTTGTACACCTTGTTCACCACCTTTAATGGACTGACCATTAGTCAGAGAGTTGGTCTCCGGCGCATTGAGATCAAGGGGTCCAACTTCTACGTCAACGGACAACCTATCATCATATACGGAGTCAACAGGCACGAGCATCATCACCTCACTGGCCGTACAGTCAGTTATGTGAACATGAGAAATGATCTCTTACTCATGAAGCGATCCAACATCAACGCCATCCGCACAGCTCATCAGCCTCCCCACCCGGACTTCTTCGACGTGGCTGACGAGCTAGGCATCTACGTCATTGCTGAGTCTGACTTGGAGTGCCATGGCTTTGGTGGCATCGAAGAGACGGAGGAAGAAGCTGCTGAGTGGCTATCCAACAATCCTGAATGGGAAGAAGCATATGTTGATCGTGCTCGTCAGTTAGTTGAGCGATTCAAGAACCATGTTTCTATTATTATCTGGTCTCTCGGCAATGAGTGCTTTTACGGTCAGAACTACGCTGCTATGAGTAAGTGGATCAGAGAGAGGAGATCAAGCCGGATTATTCACTATGAGCAAGACCGTAATGCTACGTCTACGGATATGTACAGTCAGATGTACAGTACGCCTGATGATGTGAGGGAGTTTATCAAAACCCATACTGACAAACCAATCTTGCTGTGTGAATATGCCCAGTAAGCATTTCCTAACAGTCGATATGAGTTTGAGCTAACAGTGCTAGTGCCATGGGAAACGGACCTGATGGGTTAGTAGAGTACATCGACCTCTTCAGAACTGAACCACTCTCCCAAGGAGGCCTTGTCTGGGAGTGGAGCAACCATGGACTCCTCAAGAAGGAAGAGAACGTAACCTTCTATGCTTATGGAGGTGACTTTGGTGATGAGCCTAACGACGACGATTTTATCATGGACGGTCTCGTGCTGTCTGATCATTCACCTATGCCTTCCCTAAAGGAGTACACCAAGGTTATCCAGCTTGTTTCAGTACATCTGGCAAAGAATGGAAGTGCTATGATGGTTGTCAATCATTACGACTTCTCTGACTTGAGTCGTCTTGATGTTTCGTGGCAAGTCAAATCCAAAGGAAGAATCTCCGCTCTTATAGAAAAGCTTGGTCCCGTTCTTCTCGAACCCCGAGCTGCCTTGTCGACGGACTAGCGACATGTCTCGCGCCCTGATGCTGGGACGATGGATGTAAAGTTGGTCCCATGCAATGACATGACCCTTGGGAGCCCAAAGAGTAGCTTCCTTAAGCCTGAACTCAACCGTGACCCATGCTTCACTCTGGGTGATGTTCAACCCCGAAGGCAGTGTCACGGTCCTATTCTCTCCAGCTGGTACTCTGGGGAGGTCAAGTCGACGAGCGTCAGCGTTGAGACCATCCGCAATAACATGCTTCAGGAAAATGTCACTTGGAACATCAATGGTGTCAACATCTTCCAGCGCGGTCCTGAGCTCTCCTTCTACCGCGCTCTCACACAAAATGACGCTGCGTCTTCCGGCGATGGACCAATCTGGGAACAAGAAAAGATTCCAATGATCTACCCGCAAGTACGAGACGTCACCTGGCGTGTCGACGATGATGGCGCAGTGGTGCACTACAAAGTCTGGGTTGACGTCAAAACTGGCGCTTGGGGCGTTGAAGCAGACATGATCTACAAGATCCCCACTAGGGGGCCTCAATTCCAACTGGAAGCTCGAGGTGAATTTGTCGGTAAGAATGAGTCGCATGTCATTCCCCGCATTGGTCTCATGGCTGTTCTGCCTGAGTCATTCGACGACGTGTCATGATTTGGTCGAGGACCTGGAGAGAGCTACAAGGACTCCAAGCAAAGTTCCCGCATCGGAAAGTATAGCTCCACCGTGCCGGACTTATTTACGTACTATGATTATCCCCAAGAGAATGGCAATCGGGAAGACCTGCGATGGTTGAAGATTGGAAACAAGGACGTTACACTTGATGCGAGAAGAGTAGAGAGTGAGCGATTCAGCTTTACTGCTCGGAGGTACATGCCCTTCGACCTGGACGATGCACAGCACCCACATGATTTGAAACCACTGAACAAGACGGTTTTGCATCTCGATTACGATAACAATGGACTCGGATCGGCTACGGTCAGGGTGAGGCCGTTTGAGAAGTACAGGTGCTACACTAAGCCATTCACATTTACCTTTGACTTTAACATAGTCTAGTCCAGCAAGATAATCAGATTGCACTTTTTTGTCTGCAGTGCAATATGATTATGTGACTTCGGTCATGATAATAATTGATTACTGAACTGTGTTCTCCGCCAAGATGCTGCGGTACATGTGCATATCGGTGAGCATTTTGGGCGACATGTCGAGTTACACAACTGCTGCCATTATGCTCGATCCCGAATACAAAGCCGTCCTTAATTAGGAATACGCTACGAAGTGATTTTCGGTAGGTTGCTTGAGCGCCCCGACACAGTAGCGCTGCGAGCACCGCGTTCACGATTAGTGATCAATAATTACTGATCAAAACGCACGCCCCGAGACCGGAGCGAATTGTAATCAGCCAAGACAGTTATTACAAAACCCTCCGGTAGCATATCCATTTTGTAATCTTCCTCGGAACGTGTTTGGAATAACACCGATATACATAAATATCTACAGTAAGATGTCATGCATGAATCCTACCCTCCAACTTCCTAGACACAAGCATCCAACCAAACTCTATTAAGCCACCAATAAAACTTTTATCTCTGCAACGGCCATGGCTCGTCGCATCTTTGTTATCGGAGCCACAGGCGCTCAAGGTCTCCCTGTCTGTCGGGGCCTCACCAAAGATGGAGCCTACAGTCTACGAGTCCTCACCCGCGATGTCAACTCAAAGCGCGCCAAGGAGCTAGCTCAGTTGGGCGACGTGGAGTTTATCGAAGGCTCATTCGCCAATGAAGACAATCTGCGAAAGGGCTATGAAGGTTGCTGGGGCGCCTTTGTCAACATCGACGGCTTCAACACTGGTGAAAAGACAGAAACCTACTGGACCATACGCGCGTATGAGCTGGCAATTGAGTCTGGTATCAAGTTCTTTGTCTTTGGAAACCTGGACTATGGATACAAGAAGAGTGGCTATGACCCCAAGTTCCGCTGTGGCCATTATGATGGAAAAGGTCGAATGGCGGAGTGGATGTTGACCCAGAAAAAGACTCACAATATGGGTACTGCCATCTTCACTACGGGGCCGTATATCGAGATGGCCATTTCAGCAATGACGGTGATGACACCTCGTATTGTTGAGGGCGTCGTCACCTGGGCTGTACCCCTCGCAGATGGAGCGATCCCCCATGTCGCTCTCGATGACTGCGAGCACTATGTTCGTTGGCTGTTTGATAACCCCGAGAGATCCGACGGACTCGATCTCGAGGTTGCTATTGATCACATCAACTACCATGATCTAGCAAAGGATTTCCAAAAGGCTACCGGCAAACCTGCTCAGTTCATCGACATCCCGGTCGAGACGTACTTCGAGCATATGCCGTGGGCGGGCACTACTCCCGCCGGATACAATGCCGATCCTAATGATCCCGCATCCATGACATTTAAGCAGAACTTCACTGGTTTCTGGAATATGTGGAGACACTCCGGTGGGAACAAGGGAGTTGTTCAGAGGGATTATAAGCTGTTGGATGAGATTCACCCGAATAGGATCAAGACTGCGGAAGAGTTCTTCCGTAGAGAAGAGGAGAAGCGTAAGGCGCAGGGACTTCCGAGTATCTTTGAGACAATTGAGAGTGGGAATCTTGGTATGATCCTTAAGTTGAGCGAGGATGGTAGGAAGGGGAAGCTGTAGGTATTGAAGTTGCGATCATAGATCATTCGTATTATACACATGGATAATATTAATGCCAGAAATGTGGCTCAACCCTTGATCAACAGACGCTGGCAGCATGATAGGCCCCACTGCCATGCCGTCATTCTCCCCGCACCTTGTTTTTGAGGGGAAATAAGATTCACTTAGCGCTCCAGGCCGCATTGTTAATTGTTAGATATCTGATAGATGAAATCATGAGCCTGCAAGGTGATCAAATTCGGCTGCTTCAGCTAAACGTTGATTCAAGCCTATCATTCAAGCGCGTCTCGCTTAGCTGTGTCAGGTCAGACGATTCTTGCAACTCGGAACTTGCATCATGTTCTAGAAGGCCTCTTATCTTCCCATTTGCACGGACTTTACTGGATCGATGCTCTGTGTATCAATCAGAAAGATTCACATGAGCGAGCATCGCAAGTCGCTTTGATGGGAGACATTTACTCACATGCAAAATACGTCCTCGCCTTCCTATCGCCGCAGTCAGAGCCATTCGAATTGGGCCTCGACTACATAGAGGCGACCGCTCACGACACGTCCATACACTTCGACCCTTCTATCTCGCCGCATCTCACGGTCCACGATCTCAACGCCAGTGATAAGCCACTGCAAGACTCTCTGGTTGCTTTCTTCGCGGCTCCATGGTGGACAAGAGTCTGGACAGTCCAAGAATTTTTGTTGGCGCAAAAGGTCGTGTTCAGGTGCGGTGACCGAGTCATTGATTCGGCAATTGTACGGAAAGCTTGTAGAGCTTGGATAGATCACGAGAACTCGTGCTGCTGGGCTGCTCGCCGGCCTATTGACGGCAGTGCGCATGGCTTCCTCGATGTTCCCAGTGAGATTAACGGTGGACTGACAATCTACACTGCAACTCTACGAATGAAGCACCTCGTGGATATGCTCGCTCCTGGAAAGCTGTACACAGAAGACTTCTTGGCTGCAATTTCACTTTTTCGGGTACGCCACTGCTCAGATCCTAGGGACAGAGCATTTGGGTACTTTGGCCTGCGTTCGCCTGGCTTGGACGTCAAGAGTGAAATACCCATCGACTACACTGTGTCTATAGCGGATCTTTACAAGGAGTTAGCGGTGGCATTGATTAAGAAGTCCCAGACACTAGACGTGCTAAGTCACGTACTACACGAGTCAGGCATTAAGGAGCGGATGGGTGGCTTGCCTAGTTGGGTTCCAGATTGGGATGCGAGAATAGATGATCGGTACCATCTGACGTACACGGAACCCACAAACAGGATCCGACATTGCTGTGCCTCAGGAAACATGAAGCCGGAATGGAGGGTACGAGATTCAGGCCATGTCGTAACTCGTGGCTTACAAATTGCAGTGATTGAAGCAACCGTACCTGGCTACCCTTCCATCATCCCCGGTTCGACACTCAGGGGCAAAACAGTTATCAACGAGTGGCGTCGGCTGGCTAGCCTCTCTCCTTATGCCGATGCATCTCCCATCGATACGCTATCTTGTAGCGAACGAGAACGAATGTTTGAGAACGCCCTCAGGGGAGGGTTTGTGTCATTAAAGTGGCCACCAGACAGTCTCGAGTACAGAACGGCATACCATGCTTGGCTCGAATGGTTTGCATCCTCGGAAGTTGCCTTGGCCAAGTCATGTAAATAGGTCATATAAGATTTCGATGAATTGATTAGGCAGACGAGTGAACGCCGAAGATTCATCGTGACGACTGATGGGCAGATAGGCTTTGGCCCGGACGGAGCTGAGACGGGCGATGTGATTATGATTGTACCGGGAGGCAAGGTCGGGCCCGTATGTGTTGAGGAGGGCGGAGGACTACGGATGTGGAGTGAGGAAGTATCAGTTGTTGGGCGACGCCTTTATTAACGGTGTGATTGAGGGTGAGAAGATCTGCCCATCGATGCCCGATTTAAACAGGATAATCATTGTCTGATAGCGTTGGTATTCAAACACAGCAGCTTGAGTTCCTTACGCCTCCCAGTATTGTCTTGAAACCGTGTATGTTTAATTGAAACGATATTCAGATATAGCAAAAGATGGCTAGGACATACGCAAGAAAGGAAAATCCCCAAGTCTCCCTAAAGTAAGTCCCTCCCCTTATTGGCATTGTTCTTCAATCTTTCTCAGCTCAGACAACCAATATTCTATGGCTGACCCATAATGGGGTGTCTCTATCTCTGCATGTAATTCAGGTCCTGCTTTATTCCATACCACCCCGATCTCCTCGGCTGCAAGCTTTTCATCCAGTGGTAAGTCGCTACCTTCAAGGTGACATAGAACGACACTCATTCGTCCAACCCAAGTCCGCTGCCAGAAGTGAGTAATATCACAAACCCCTTTGGTTGGATCTTGAAGGATGGCAGTCAAGCTCGCTTCGAACTCATGCAAGAGATCTTCTAGCAGCGCCAACGTATGCCATTGATCATCTTCAAGCCCATCCTCACTACTATCATGATCAACCGCACAACAAGAATGCCGAAGTCCTAAAGCGGTGAAGGTGATGTACCGAAGAGCCTTGTAGTGATGTCTTTCCTCAAGATAGCACGAGAACTGCTTGAGATAGCTGATAAAATTATCAATCAGGTTCAATAGAGACTTTTTACTTAGGATGCTGCCTTCTAAGGGCTCAATGCCATCGAATGCGTTCTTCTCTAAGTCGGCAGTGTTTCTTGCAATACCGCTTTCTAGAATTTGATGTAGCCAAGGTTCGACTCTAAAGTTGGGAACCAGCCCTCGTAATAAGAACGTCAATAGACTGCAGCCCCCGGTAGAGCAACAGCAAACGCATTTATCTGGAACTTCAGCCGCAAATACTGCTGCATGGACTTCGTGGAGCCAGTCTATCTTGGATTCCACTGAGCGTCCTGCTCGTGGCAAGCGTCGACTAAGCTTCTCGGATTGAACAAGTGTGGAGCGACTAATTGTCCCGAACTGTGAAATGCAATGGCCAAAGGTCGCGAATATAAGACGAATCCCATGGATATCACTAGATGAGGAAAAGGGGAGTTGGCAGTTGATACCGCCGTGGTTGGCCAACCAATGAAGATATGAGAGGTCTGGCCACGGATAGATATGCGTAGGTTCCAGCTGAGTCTGATGATGCCATGACCGGGTGTCTCGGAAACCAACTCGGAAAAATAGATCGGCATCTTGGGGCAGATCAAGTTGTTGGTAGACTGTTCCTCGATGTGGGAACGGTCCGTTTTCCAAAATATCAAGGGCTGCAGGGATCTCAACATTATTCGCTTGCAAGAGCAAGGAGACTTCAAAGGCATTAGAATCGAGAGTGCTTTCCGATTCTAACCCTAGATGCTTTATATCCATTGTGGATAGACTAACTGTAGCAAGCTGCTTCAGTCGATCCCGGCGGTCCTTCATATGACGCACGTAGCTCAGCTTGCACCTTTTGGAAGCACAATCGATTAGAATTTGTAGCCTCCATAGTGTCACAACGGCGCAATCAGCCTCGAGGAGAACAAGAGCGCATTCGGCACATGTGCAACGTTTACACATCCGGCGACTTTCTCTGCATTTCAGCCCACTGAGGAAGACAGCAACTTCTAAAGCAGAGTGACCGGATTTATCTCTCTGGTTGAGGATATCTGCGTCGGCGGCATCCACCAGAACTTGGAGGATCGAGGCCTTGTTTGCAGCCAAATGAAGGGGAGTATGCCCGAAAAGATCTCGCTCGGATAGGGTACCGGGATAGTTTGCTGTTAACGATTTGACTTGTTCCAGGTTATTGGACAGTATAGCGAGGCTCAGTGGGCCACACCCATAAGCTACATAGATAGAGAAGGTTAGTCAGAAATATAGGCATTGCCTATTTCCAAGTATATGTATACGCACCTGTAGCGAGTTCGGTTGAGTGAGATAGGAAGTATAACTGGACCGCTTCGCCTCTTGCCAAGATTTCTTGTCCCAACTCATTGACAATCCTTGCTGGCGCTGCTGGATCTGCACTTGATAGATGAGCTAATGCATCCTCGTTGTTTGATCGCATTATGAGATTTGCGGATGCAGCATACAGTGGGTGCTCGACATTGCCATATACACCACCGTACGCAAACAGTATACTGAGAGGCGTTCTGAACAACAAATATCAACCAACTTCTAGTCCACCAATTAAAGCTATAAGCCATGAACATACCGACCGTCTGTATTGTAGTCCATCGATGGGGCCTTGTTCATGATCAAATATTCGAGAAGATCAAATAGCGGGCTGGAGCGGTCAAGGTGTCTCTGCTTTCGCCATAAGACATCGTCACGATAGTGAGAGCCTATCTGTTGACTTAGTTAGAATTTACTGGCCTAATCAGTAAATCAGATGTTACCCACAACTTCGGCCACGTGGTAGACTAAAGACTGGTTATAGTCATCGACTGCTCGAGGAGACGCCTGCTTAGATTGGTACAAACTCAATATTGAGGACACCACAGAGGGTACCAGCTCTTCCTGGAACGCCTTGGCGCACAGTTTTATACCGTGCCTTGAGTGAGACCGCCCACTGTGACAGCGTTTCAACAGAGAGATCATTCTAAAAGCTGGTGCAGATTTTGAGTCAACAATAGGACAGTAGCTGAAAGTGGGGCTGAAACTAGATCCTCCAGCCCCCGATCGAATCGTAAATAAGACCTGGACAGCTATGTTTAGTAAAGACCGAAGTCCAACGTAGGTCAAAGCAAGCTTCTCGCTTCGATTTGCTTCTGATACTCCTTGAGACACTGGGCACCAGGATGCATGCTGTTCAGTCGTTGACTCGTGAGAAAGGCTCAAGGAGCCCCAGACAAAGGTTTCGCGCTGAAAGTGCCGATGTTGGCCACATAGACACGAGAAGCGACCTCTGGTATATCTTGGCACATATGTGCTTGCTTCTGCCGCACTTCCATGCTGGACTGATCTTTTCCCTTTTGACTCACATTGCTCTTGAGTTTTGACAGTGTCACAGATTTCTTGTAATACTGCTGGCTTCCTGAGAAGCCGTTCAGTCACCATAGCAGGAGTGATCTAGAATCTACGTCAGGGTTTATTAGTCAACAGCGTCAGTGTATACCGATGCTTACTTCTTGCAGCGTTCCGTTGATGGTGGAGCCTTGGGCCAACAGCTGTTGAAGCAGTTTCTCAAGACCGTCAAAGCGTGTCTCAAATTGGGATACGGTGCTTTGTATGCCTTGAATGGGGGTACTGATGGCTGAGACCTCGGACTGGACGACGAGAAGGTCACTAGAAATAGTCTGCGAGGTCGCCTGAAGCATGGATAACTTCTCAGACTCCAAATGTGATACAGAACTGTACCCGTCTCAGAAAACAAAAGCTCATACGGCTCTGAGGTTATGTTGTACTTACAGTCCCAGACTCTGTAATCCTAACTGAAGGGTTTGATTAACATGATGCAATTTGGTGGCCATTTGTTCGAGCTTTGGCCGATGGAACGGATACAAGAGCTTTTTGCCCTTGATTCGAGCTCTGTTCTTTCTACCAGTTGCACCTTGATCACCCGTAATGAGCGTAGCTACCATGCTCTCCAAAACCTTCAGTTCCTTCTTACATGAGTCTAAAAGTTGTCGCAATGCCTCGGTCGCTGTTTTGTGGTCATTCTGAAACCGGGAGACTGATGATTCAATGATTTGGAGCGTCTTTCGTAGCGTGTCGTTGCGCTGTATTATGGACGCGATGTCTTCGTCGCGGGACTCCAGCGAATCGAAGTAATCCGTGATGCCCCCAGTGACTTGGAGGCCTAGCGATACCACAGCCAAGGCCAGGCCGGCGATGGAGAGAGGGTCAGCCATGGTGACATAAGGTTATGGCAATTCACAGGAGGAACAAAATGGTTAGGACGGTGGATTGGGGGTCGTGAAGAGCAAAAGTCTGAGACCATTCTAGGACTTTGCTGACTGCATATTGCCGCCTGATCAGGCTTTCATCATGCACTAGGCTCTTTTTAGCCGTGTTAGGTGACACAAATTACATACGTAAATCTATAAAATAAGCTGCTGCATAGATCCGAAAGTCCAAATCAATTGAGAATATAGATATATGTAGGGCATATAATGACATCTAAATGAACGGTAGTAGTTGGTGTACTCAAAATTCAAAACTCCTCCTTAAACATCTGAACTCAGTCAAGCACCTATCCGCCTTTGACATTCTCCGCCACTTTAGTTTTTGCAATCTTGATATATCAGCAGTATGCCTTTCCTTCTCATAAAATGACCGGAACTGAAAACTTTTGATCCAAGCTTGCGATGCCAAGCTGTTATCACATTCGCTAGTCTAAAATGGCGGAATGCTCAGGGTTTCGTTCTCATCGTAATCCTTTGCCTGGAGATCGCCTTGTACCAGATCCTCCCTGACAGGATGTTCGAAGTTGTGCGAGTGGTCATTCCAGTTATCATCCGATGCCATTCCTTGGCCTTCTGTCGCAAGAGTCAATCCAGGGTGGTGGTTTATGTTGCCGGTTGGTTGCTGAAGCACTGATAAAGCCATCTGTGGTTGAAACTGTGGCAGAGCGCTGCTGCTATCTATACCCTGGTGAGGCACAAAGGAGTCGAACCCTGTTGGCATTAGGTCCGAGAATGCTGTGCCTTCTGTCAGGGTGTCAAATTGATCATGGCTGTGTAAGAAACGGCTGGAGTTTGAATCGAAGCTTGAAACAGCTGGGGTATGAAATTGCGAACGACGATGTTGAGTATGAAATGGATTCGGCTGGGAAACTGGCGGAAGCTGATATTGCGGGTACTGAGCGGTGATTGTTGGCTGCGGAGGCATAGCGGACACCGGTCTGGTAAGCAAATTATCAGACGCTATCGTGGTATGCCCAAGATTGCTTTGGAAGTCCTCGATCAGTAGTTCAAGAACTTGAAGGATCTGGTCTCCGCTTTGACAAGCAAGGAACTGAGAGATTGTGCTTTGGTTCCTCATTCTGTTGCAGTGTTGGTGAATGGCATCAAGGACAGCATTTGCTTGGTCTGAGGTGCCCTGTAAGTTAGTAATAGCTTTCTGGTTTATGAATCTTGAGCGACAATCTGCAGACTCACAGGGATTTGGGGTATCCACGTTCGCGGGCCAGTCTGGAAACAGGACTCTGAATATCGCTTTCCAGCAACTTTCAGGAGTATTCTTGCTGGGCCGAGCTGGATCTGATTTCAGATCTTGAGCCTGGTCCACATCATATCCATCCTCGTAATCATCTCCGAAGGCATTTCTTTCACACGGGCTATGCCCCTCTAGCTCGTCGCGGATAAATCGCCTTTTACAGACATGACATCGCCGCATAATGGTAGAAAGATCATGAAAGCGCTTTAGATGGGATCTATATATCTGTTAGTTGCACTCTCGACTTACAGGCTTCCAAGCTAAAGCCTTTCGGGTCCTGCAGTCAATATTCATATATAAACTTACTTTAGGCGGTCAATATTCTCAAACCCCTTTCCATTGCAGGTTCCGCTTGAAAACCTTGCCCGGTTCTTCTTATGATACGGACAGGCGAAGCGGTCCCCACCTGGCTCTGAGCGACGAGGTCTTTTTTCCGAATTGCCTCTCATATCTTCTTCGTCACGGTCCTCATCCTTTCCCGCATCCAACTTGTGCTTTTGTCGGTTAATCCCTCGGTTTGTCAGTAGTCGACCTTCAGAGCATTGGTTCAGCCCACGGCTGTTCTGGTTGCCGACTGGAGGCGTCTGCCACTCGCCACCACGTTGGTAGCATCCCAGCATAACAATGGCTGATAAGACTGTATGGATCCAAGAGCCTTTGCCCTTAACTTGAGAGAGACTTTTCTTGAGTTTCAAGAGTTCCTGTGACTTGAGAACCCCCAGCAGCAGCTCAATTATCTTCTTTCGGCCTTGGCTCACGGCGTGATGAAGTGGAGTCCATCCATTCTTGTCTAGTGTATCGACTGTGGCGCCTCGGGCAAGAAGTAGATAAGCGGCTTGGCTGTGTCCAAGCGACGCCGCGTGAGACAGGCATGCTTCACCAGTATGAATGCTACAGGCATTAGGGTCCGCACCAGCCTCCAAGAGAAGCTCTGCGATGTTTAGATGACCACTGCGGACTGCCAGCCACAGAGGAGTAACTCCACTACTCCTGTCGTCGTAGTCAGATCCTTTGCTGAGTAAAAGCTCGACGACCTCCCTATGGCCATAGGCTGCAGCATAACTCAATGGAGTTTGACCATAGATGTAATCTCGATGACTCATGTCAGCACCATTGTCAAGCAAGATCTCACAGATATGACGATGACCCATAGCCGCCGCCAGTGAGAGGGGAGTACGCCCATAATGATCCTCCTCATGTATCTCTGCAAGCCTCGCTCCCCAGAAGCCTGTGTCAAACCACGGTAAGCCATAGTACGACATGATATGTAATGCTGTAGTCTTGTGAGGCTCAAATAGTTTCTGATCGCTAAATATTCGGCTGTGTAGTAAAGACCACTCGTCGACAAACCCCTCTTGAGACGGGAAAAAGTGGTAAATCCCCTCCTTCATAGGGTTTACCCCCGCTCTTTCGGCCAGGCTAAGGTGTGCCATGCCAAACCATAGGGAATACTCCAGAAAGGTGGCTGAAGAGATTGTATTCTCCGTATTTAGGAAGTTAGCGCGCATGTATGTGTGGTCAACATACAGGAGGCATATACGAGCAACCCGGAAGTGGTACTGGGCATTGTAGGCTTGTAGGTCAGTGAATTTGAGTTCTGGGAAAGACAATTCGGAAATGCGATTGTTGCCCTCGAGGATGCAAGACCCCCTCTCCTGGAGAAACTCTGTTACACTTTGGTGGACGAATTGCACGGTGGATTGTGGGTATGTCGTATCGTTTGCGAACTTCGCCTGCCGCGGTACTACCTCAAGAAGGCCGCCGCATAGAAGCATCAGCTGTGTACTCATGTCTAGCGACGTTTTGTCCTGTATCTTGTTCATTTTGTTCCTCACACCCCAATCATTGACTTCTGTCTTGCTTCGTGGAGATAGGAGCTCAGGATCATAATGCATAGCGGCCAGGGCACTGCGGAGCTCGAGTATCGAAAGTGGCCGCTGAGCGCACAGTACGAGAGTGAATGCATCCCTTGCCATCTGTTTGCGGGTTTCATCATGCCGGCTCCACAGCTGCCTGATGATAGTCTCATATGCCGTATAGAGAGTTGCTGGAAGGCAGGACATAGAGTGCTGTTCGAACTTGGGTGTTTCGAGGTGACTATGACAGCGCAGCTGTGATACACTCAATGAAGCCCAAAGAAATATGCCTTTGGCCTTCTCTGCCAAAACTTGAGCTGTCTGTTTGATATCCGATGCCGGAAGGAGATAATCTTTTAAGACCAGAAGGCTTTCGCCGAGATATCGTTGTATGTCGAGCAAGTTGTTGTCCTCCAAACGGATTTCGGCGCCCTGTATGGGCAGATTGCTTGGTCGGGAGGATATACATATTCGTAGCTTCAGACTAGGATTTAGATCATTCAGACGACAGAGGATGGTAACAAGCTTAGCGGGATCATCACACTCATCCAAAGCGTCTATAATGAAGAAAATAGAATGACCTTGTGCCGTCGATTTGTTGATTAACAAAAGCAAGCTTTCCATCAAGACATCGATGTCCATTACGCTGTCGGAGATCTCATGCTCCCTTCTCTGATGGAATTTGGAGAATACTTCAAAGGATCGCATAGCCGGAGTAGTCTCCAGAAGCTGATGTAAGAGCGAACTCAAAAGGCTCGCCACAGAGTGGTTTTCGCCGCCGCCATGGAAGAAAAATGATGCCACAGACTGGCTTGGGGTGCGTTCTAGATTGATAGCCTGCAAGATATGTTTCATCAGGATAGTTTTACCACTTCCCGGGTTACCAGAGATATATAAGGGCTGGAAGGGCTTGTCAAACCAAGACTTATAAGTGTTGTGGTTCAGTATCCAGTCGTATGTTCCTGGATAGGCATCTCGGATGTTGGCGGATGTATCTTCGGCTTCCAGACTTTCAAGAACCTCTAAATCCTGTTAATTTAATTCTTTAATAATGGCGAGAGGGCTTGTACCATGCTCGACAGATGACAGAGTTGTCTGTACTTCGGTTTCATCCGCGACAGAGCTGCCGAGTCCCGAAGTGATGTTTCTTAATGATTGCAAAACTTTGATGTAGGAGACATCGTTCTGGCTTCCGAAACGACACAGGTCCTGTTCATTTATTAGATAGAGCGTAAATGAAGAAAGTTAAATCAACACTGCTTACCAGATGATGACTGTATAGCGATAATTGGGGCAAGGCCCACGATTCTTCCTGGCTTGGATTGACAGCCTATTCGTCAAGAACTCAGTTATTGACATTTGTTTCCAATAGCCAGTGCCAAGAGTTGACTCACCCGAAAGGAAGTACCTGGTAGTGGCAACTCTTCGTAGCAGTGAACGACTTTCCACGGCGGATTATACTTAGATAAGCTCGCGAAACTGACAAGTACCTGTGCCATAAATTGAGTGTCAACCATAATGGATGTAGTTGTCTGACTGGCAGCAACGATTCTTGAGACGCTTATATCTAGTTCTGGAGATGGATGCGGCGTCCCCAAAAAGATGATTCCTTGTGTTACTGTGATAATCTCGTTGAGTGCCGTATCGCCCTTATTATCAAATGCTTTACCAAGGGCGCATTGGAGAATTAGACCACCAACACTATGACAAATAAAGACTATTGGTCGAGATCTCTGATAATGGAATGTTAGTCCATTACAAACCTTTCTGATTTTCGATACCTTGGAACTGGAAGAGAGGGGAACAGATCTGTTCTATAATGCGATGTGAGACGCACCTCAATGTTATCTGCCTGTAGATTTTTTAGCTTGTTGAGAAGTTTTTCCGCGGCTCGAGTGATGCCCTGACCGTCGCGAAAGGCAGTAGTGGGATAATGGTAGGTGAAGATCCTCGCTGAAGGGAAATCCTTGGGTAAGAAGTCCCGTACCCAGAAAACAGTCTTACTGCTGTCCCCGGCTCCAAGTGTATGATTCTCCCAGGTATCGTAGCCCTGCAATCCGTGGATAGTAATGATGTCTATTGCTCGGTCAGTCCACGAAGTTCCATGGGCTATAAGTTGCAACCCGGTGAGGTCGTCCATTTTGAGTAGTTGTATGAGGTAGTTTGATGAAAGAGATAGACATACAGAACCGAGCAAGACAGCAAAATCAATGGAGATAAACACTTCCTCCTTGACAAACCGGGCGTTCCCGCCTCGGGGGAATTATAGAGCTTTTAGGCCACCATACCAGGGGTGCGACATGATAATCGCCTTGTGTGCGTTTCCGAGTCGCACACAACGCATCGTGTGATTTTTCTGACGCAACACATTTTTCACTTTGCCAATTGCATTCCCCCAATTCTGAGAGATGCATGCCATGGCAATTGAAAAAAATTTCTTTCTGCAAAATCGCAACCATCAATTTCGCACTCAGTGCGATTTCAACCACTAAAAAGGCTGCGTGATCCCAGTCAATGCTGTGTGGCTGCATATATGTTTCACTCCGTGGAGGAGAATTGCAGCGGGGGCTAGTTGTCTCGTTACAGCAATTGGATGGATTTCTATCTTCATATCCACTATCGCAGGCCTCTTGTCTGTGTAATCCATGGGCAGACGCAACGCGTAGTAGCAATGATAATATTCGCATCATTGCGTTTTTGTCGTAGGGGTTTTCTTCTAGTGCGCCAGCCACAAAATATGACGTGGAAACAGCGGTGTAATCAGAGCCCGTGTTTAGAGAATCGGGTTACCTCTTGAACTTCGACTAGCTTACGGATACTGCTATCACTGTAATGAGGCTCGAGAAATACATGTTTTCTTTGCAAATCTCTACCATGACGTCACCTCACTTAATTTTTTAAATCACCACCTCCGTTTACTTAGTACACAGTATGGTGTTGATTATACCAGATTGGCGGGCGAGAGGATCTTAAGGTGCCGTTTCCCGGGCTATCTGCCTTTTGTCGCGCTATCTTATGTCTGGCGCGATTGAAGTGACATCGTATGTATTATGGACTTTTGGAGTTTGTGGCCTGGTTTCTGTGCCCTAGAACTTGGGTATTTGCACCCGGGGCATGAACATTTAAATCGTAATACAATTATCCCTTTTCTATCTGATATTTTAACAGTCACTTCTTTGCTCGATCCTTTCTTGCATAATTATAATAATAGCTAGATTAAAAAGATAAATAGAAATAGCACTATGGTAGACCACGATCGTCAACTGTCTGTACTAACCGGGTCCCTCTGGTACTATAAGTTACAGTTTCTCTCAGACCGCCTATAGTTGCCGTCACCGGATTGCGTACCAGCCTGTGGCTAGTGATAGGTATAGGCATGGAACCTGGGAGCTGGGACATCCAAGATGAAAACATAGCACGTGAGCTATCGTCGAAGTGGCTTCTCAGCGTTCGACTAGATCTTGCAATCGCTCGCGTTGCCGCATCGACCATGGCAGCTTCTTCAAGGAGGAGAAGAATGACTTCCCTGAGCTCATCAGACTCCAACCCAACCCGCCTTCGATAGCCCGTGTATAGCCTGACGGCTACATCCATGGGGGTGACATTTCCAAGAGAGGCGCAGGTTGCGCTCATTTCAATGGTCCATTTCGTTGAGTCCAAACGTACCAAGGTCTCGATCGCTGCGATTCTTGGAGTGACATAACGCTTCTCACTAAGTCCCCATATAACTGCCAGAAGCGGTGTTCCCAGAGACGAATCATTTGAGATATATCTCAAGTTTGCGCCGAATTCGTGCAGTGCCTAGATGACCTCATCCAGGCCATGAAATGCAGCATAATGTAGTGGCGTTGGGAGATCCATTCTCTCAACCATCACTTTGTGACTGATCTGACGGTGTGTCAATCCTGAGAGCTTGGCAAATTCCTTCTGAGTCTGGATGTAATGCCAAAGAACAATCTGAATCTGAGTGAATAGAGATGGCTTGATCATAATATCCTTCTTGTGACCAGTGATGCCCTCAAGGCCTGCTGACGGACTACGTCTGAAGTCAATGGTTTTTATAGAATGTTGCAGTACCGGTGGCAGGGTCGAGAAATGCTCGAATCCAGTCATTGTTCTCCCCGATTTCAATCTGTTCCTGTTGAAACACTGCATCTGGGCAATCGACCTTACAAGTTATCCGCGACACCTTAGCCGTGAGAATTTTGCCAACATGGAAGGAAACAAGATAGCCGGGTGCAAACTTTGCTGAAACGATAAAGTCAAGATCTTGCTTCTTCCATTCTCCGAAACCTGATAGTGGAACCTGTAGTACTTCTGACGTAAGATCCAGTATCTCCACGTTCTGGGGGGTAAGGATACTGAGAGGTATGACCGATAGGAATATAAACGCCAATGTCGTAGTGATAGGGCTACTCACCAGCATTATGAATTTACGCCTTTGCTAATAACTAGAGAACAGGAGAGAGTCATACTTTGTTTCACTGCTTGAGTGTCTGCATCAAGTGATACAAATTCTTGGAGTCGAAAGTCCTCTAATCCCATTGCCGCTACTAAGACAAGTATCCAACGTTATTTTCGATGACACCAATAGCAATCTATATGCTATTTGCAAACAAATCCCTCAAGTCCTTGATGCTTACAGCGGGAACGATGGCTTGCTGTCCCGCCTGTCATCTCTTGAGACGGGGACCGACCAAAGAAGTAACGCACTGATCGGACACCTCATAGCGATACTATTGTCGAGAAACTCGTCCGTAACTGATGACAGGGTCTCCATGGAAGTTCTGGCACAAGCCCTATCTGAATGGATGCCTTTGTCCTTGGGTAGTCCGTCTACGATGGAGTACCTTGCAGCAAACAGCTTTTGTCATCAATCACAAATAGACAAGATTGCAAAACCATATTCTACTACAATAGATACAATGACGTTACGAGGTCTGTTGCTGTCTCGACGAAATCAACAAAAGGAAGCTGTGAAAGTCCTAAATTCGGCAATGATGGGTATAATTCCACACTATGGACCAGAATCCTTGCAACTTGGTATAGCCTCGGCAGAGCTAGCAAATTGCCATAACATTCTCCGTCAGGAAGACAAAGCAGAAGATGTTGTGAGATAAATGTTCCATCTACGACAGGACCCGAGTCTGTCCACTCGTCGCGATGGAATTTATCTGAGGATAGCCCTGGCCGACTCCTGGATAGGACGAACCAGATACAATCAGGCTATGACAGTGCTTCAGAGCATCATGGATAGTCCAGAGATATCAAAAAAACTCCGCATGATGAGCGTTCTTCGCCTAGCTAGGTCTCGACGACGCATGCACGGGAATGTCCAGAAGGCCTTTGAACAGGACAGCGCATTGTGGACGGGTCTCACATTGCTTGGTAGCGTGCCTGATGCTTTGGCAATGGAATATGTCGAAGAGCTCGCTTGCAACATTACAAGTATATCTAAAAAGGAGCAAAGGGACTCGAATAGTGCCGAAGGGCTCATTGAAGGAGTCAACTCGATAGTCAACAAATGAAGGTCACTTACGGACAGCCCATGCTGGCAGTGGTATACAAATCTTCAACAAGATTACTTAGGACAAATCGCAGAGACTGAAAAGACACAAAAAGGAAAGAAAAAGGAAACGGAAGAGGGTACACAACATAAAAAGATGAGTGACATAGGAACAGCTATCCCCTCCTTGATTTCTCCAGGCCTTTTTCCTCAAGCAGATGACAACAAATCCGATGAAGAGGGGCCTTGGGGAGAGAAATTAGTCTTGTCATTTGGTACAGTACTTAGTACCCGTAAGCAGATCTGCTTTTATGCTAACTGTGTTCTTGTAGATGGCGGGGGGGTTAGTGCCATCTCCAGTCTGTTAATCTTGAAGCGCATCATGTACCGAATCAGGGACCTAGAAATCATTCATCCTGAAGGGCCAGCCTTCTCAAGCCGCAGTATCGGGGATAAATATCATTCGGCACTTTCTGATTCCAAAAAGGTCGATGAATATCTCCCCTGCCACTACTTCGACTACATGGCTGGGACATCAACCGGAGGGTATGGAAGAAGCTACTGAAGTAAGGGTATTAGCTGACCTGATACAGCCTTAGCAGCATCGTGTTGGGAAGGCTACGCATGTCTGTCGACCAAGCTATCGATAATCTTATTGACTTCTGCAATGGCGTTTTTCGCGATCCCTTGGCAGATTTTGATTCAACACACGTCCACGTGCCAGCTAAGTATTCAACCGATAAGACGTGCGAAGCTTTGAAAACATTCATTATGAGTGGCATCATTGGAGAAACAAATGACATTTCAGAACTTGAAAATATTGCCACAAAAGAACCGTTTATGAAGCGTGGAAGGCGAACTCGAACGTGAGTTAAACCCTTAGGCTTCTGACTATTCACATGACTAAGATCTCAAAGTATAGCTTTTTCTATTCGCAATGAAGATGGTATCTACCATCCCCACATCTGGAGAAGCTACAACGGTCCTGACAGCCAGACGTCTGTGAACCGCTCGGCCATGATTTGGGAAATTGCGCGTGCGACCTCTGCTAATCGAGGCTACTTTGAGGCGATAAAGATTAATGGAGCCAATCTCCGTATCAGTAATCGGGACTGTATACAGCTCTCTAGATACTCCGATGTCGGAAGTAGGACATAGCCCTCAGTACCACCAATCTGGAGGCAGTGCAGAGCTTCTGTGTGTCGCAAATCCCTCATTGGTATAGTATTTACTCAAATAGAGATTCCTAGCTTCTATTATGAATACCATAGCTGAAACGGTCTAATATGAAGGATAATTTATTGCGTTATTCCTCTACAGGCTCTGCCTCAGAGCCTCCTTGGGGCTCTGATAATGGGTTCCCTATTAGCACTGGCCACTCTGGGATATATTCCTGCCGCTGCTTCTGTCCCTTTACTGACCTTTGACTGTTCCTTCGGCGTATAATATCCGCGGCCATTGCAAGCCTAGGTAATAGAAAGCTTTTATTCTGTCACACTCTATTAGTTATAGTAAGCATACTGTGTTAGTGAGCCTGACCTTTTCCTTGTTAGGCAGCGGTAACGCTTTGTCAGTAAACTAAAACCAATACTTTTTCGCTCTTGCGACGATCTGGCCAGTGATCTGCTTCCTGTTTTAGTGTAGATGTACGCCCCGCCAGAGGAGTGCATTTCGACAACATGTCGTAGGCTGATGCAGATAAGCTTTCCCATTTCCGTTGCCAAACATACCAAAGTCTAGAGCTCAACCTCGATACTTGCCATTTTGTTATAATATGCAACAGCGCAAAACAGAAAACTTTAGGTTATATAAAAGGTCAGCGTCCCTGATGCCTCAGGCGTTTTGCAAGAGTTTGTTTGTAGGAACTCTATAAATGAAAGAAATCACGCTTAACTATGGCTAACTCTATATTTAACAGGCGCCGTGACAGTAGCGGGTTATACTAAATAGGTAGGCAATTTGGCAGGAGGGCTATATTGAAAATTGAGGACAGGCTCGGTGGCGAAATATCTCAAGCAGAGAAGACTAGCAACTAAACTAGAAGCTCTATTTATCTTAACTAGCTACCTGTATAACACTGATAATCTGTCTAGCCTATATGAGGTTTATTAGCCTGCGAACTCTTGAAGGAATCATCACGCCTAGAGAGCACATACAAGTGACAGCTGTACACCCAGGGCATCGACAGCAGTCATGCCCCTGAACACAAGCGGCAAAAAAGCATCGTGCACAATTCCAACGCTTCGAGATTTGAGGCTCAGGCTCACGCCTAGATAAGCCTCCTTCAAGTTCGGCGTTACTGTCAGGCTTCATGGGAGTGGCCGAGACAGCGACGAGGCATAGAGCCAACACAGAGAAAACTAGAACGCTGTTAATGCAAAATGCTTAATTTCTGGAGGAATTTTGGATGGCGCCGAACTCTTCATGATTCTGACTAAGTTGAGACTTTTGAAAAATCGGAGGTCTATTTCCAGATGGTATTAAACAAGGTTGTATATAAGATGGAAAATGATGTAGAGAGATATATAATATATAGAAGATTTGGCATTATTTATACATATTTTGTCAACTTGCGCACAGATATAATTAGCTAAGTGTGGCACAAAGAACACGTTCCGGGATAGAAGCTAGTTTCAGGTTTTCTATAGATTTAGAGCCAGGACACACACCTTTCCCTCCTTCTTCCTAAATCGTACATTAAACACGACGTGCAGGTAAGGCCACGTATCAGGCCACGTATCAGGCCATGATCTTACAAGGATTAAAATGAATTTAAGGTAGAGGTTAAACTTTAAACCTCTTACTTTTCATTCTCAAACGCGAGATCTTTAAATAAAACTTTTTCAATTTCTGATAACCAAGGTTCAAAGGGTGACCTGAAGCCCAAGATGGTCTGGTATAGTGGGGGGCAATAAATATAAATACGGGGCGTATTTTATTTTGCTGCTGCTAGCCTATTTTAGTAGGTACAGCGTGTATATCATTCTTACACATAGCTACAGTAGGTCTGCAAAAGTTATAACATATTTCCTAGTACTAGTATAAATAAATTAATTTTATTAAATACTAAAATAAGGCTATTTAATTAATAAAAAAAGTTTATATAAATAGTTTAAAGGTTAAAGTTTTTAAAAATAATTTTTCTTATTACTAAATAGCTTATATAAGCTATAAGATTATAAAGTATTTTTTTATAAAACTTACTATATATTAAAATTTAAATTTAAATAAAACGTAGGCTTATGTAAATTATATAATATAATATAATTTATCTTATTATTTATTACTTAAGAATATATTATAACTTTTACAGACTTACTAGATCTTTTATATTAATTATTTAAAAAACTATAAAACAAGAATTAAAGCTAATATAGCCTGTCTTAAACTAAAGAGAAGTGTACTAGTATATTAAAAGCATTTATACTTCTTACCCCCTACTATATATATAGAAAAGCAATACGCACAGGTCTATTGCTGCTACTAATGCTATTTAGTTATAACACAAACTTAAGAATACGAATCGAGATTTTTTATCTGTTAGACTTAAGACTCATGATCGAGGCAGTCATTCTTGGTAACGTTGACCGCAGCTTCATTACTCTGAGTGGCGGATAAGGTACGTTGGAGGAACTCGTAGGGACAACGATGCGGTACCAACCTGGTATACACCAGTGTGGCATCTATGTCCATTGTGTTAAACCGAGAGTGTATTTTTGCTTACCTTATGACTGACTCATAAACTCAATACCGCCACCATCTTCTGATTGTCCCAAACCTTCTTCTCAGCCCCAATAGCACCAACATACGTGTCATCGCGAAACGTTCAATTAATTTAATGTTTTCTTATGCGTTAATTAATAAAGAGCAGGTAGCTGTATGTGTGAAAATTAGGCGCGTAGGGTAAATCTAAACTAAAGACAGTTCTTGTTAGAGCTGCTATCTTAAATATCTGGTATTTTTATAGTATCCAGCTAACCTTTCTTGGCTAAGGAATTAGAGCCATTTTCTTATTACCTATAATAGTAGTTAATTAAGTTATTCTTTACATCAATAAACCGAACACGTGTATTGTTTAACATAAGTCCGCAAGCTTAATAGTATTACTACCGAGAGAGCAGACCCCATATTGCCCTAAGCCTTTACTCTGGCGGTATGTAGCTTGTGTTTAATGGCAAAAATGAGCGTCTGGGGATTCTTATCAAAGCCTCCAATGAACATCTGCATGCCCTGCCAGGGTTAGGACATGGAGCAGGTATGGTTAATGCATATGCGCCCGCATACAGTAGTCTAGATTTCGCTCGCGCGGCTTGTCAGACTCTGGGACTAGTATCTAGTCTCAAACTTCCATTAAATCGGGTCAAGTTTTATATCGCTACTGTAAGGTATAGTATCCCTCAGATAGGTTTTGTTTTCAACGGTATAATTTCTGTTGCCGTTTAGCTCTAGACCTTCTGGGTAACGCAGGCTAACTCGAGGGCGACTAGCTTGTAAAAAGGGCTGCTACACTGCTCACTCGTCTATGCGTCACTGTACAGCCACTCTGGGGACAGATTAGAGTTTCCGCTACGGCCACAATTTTGGTCTGTGTCTCATGAAACGGAAATTTTGTTGGTACAATCGTGTCATTTTCTCACTGGTCCTTATTTCTTCACATGCTAATTCTTTCATGCTCTGAAACACGAAATCTGTCTTTAGGTAAGCCGAAGTAGGGATTACCTTGTGACGTTTGCGACGGTAACGACATATCACAGGCATTATTATTATAGCAAAGAGGGTTAATTCGACTAAAGGAATGACTTATTCGCCAGCCATCCGGTCACTTACCTAGTCAGCCTATCCCCCGTGCTTGACGCATGGGCACCTACAGTTGAAAACAAGGAACAGGGGTTGGTCTGTAGACCCTACCTGAGTACAACCCCAACTCACTTCCGGACCACCAGTTCTTCGCCAGCAATCAATTTCGTGAGAGTCTATCGAATGTTAGAATTCTCGGTAGTTCCAAATCGAGGCAGTTGAGATTTCAATGAAAAACCACCCGTGGCATGCGATCAGTGACGGGTTCAATGCCTAAGCTCGGAAGTTTGCGATAGCTCTACAGTAGATGTTCCACATTTCCTAAATCTAAATATCGCTGGTCTTTCAAACAAAAATAAAAATCAACACAGTTTCATAAACAGCCTTAATCTGTGGACCAAAACTGCCCTGACTCTGCCACCATGAAGATATACGCATTCTTGATGGTCTTTCTACTCTCAAGCGTTTCTGCTGTATGTCTTTTCTGTCCACGAAACCTCCCTCTTCTCCTGATCTTCCCATTTCAGGACATCTCAATCCAATAATACGCTTATACTAACAAATATACCTTGATACACAGTGGAACAAGTGCTATTGTACTGGAAACGAACAAGCTATTGCTGATAAAACCGCGAATACTTGTTGTACAGATGGCGATGGTGTTACATTTCCTCATACCAAAGGTGATGTCCGGGGCAGTTGGGACAGCAGGAACAAACTCTGCGTTTTCTCTGGCCAAGTTCTTTCGCAGAATTCGGTAATTTCTTCCCGGGATAGTGGGATCTTAAGCAAGAGCTGACTTTAGTTGAAAGGAAAATGATGCCACGGCAGCTTTCGCATCCTGCTGTCGTCCCACTGGAGGTTCAACAATTTGGGGAGGAGCCTGTTTTTGAGAAGGCCTCAAGTGCACACTTAGAAGTATGAATACGCCCGACGAAGCTTGGGTTATACAGGTTACGGTGAGTTCAGGCCCGCGAAAGATAAAGGCTCCAAATACTTACTCCCAGCATAGCCACTATGACATAGGTAGTGAACACAGAAGGATGAGAGGTTTAGCTTTAGTTGTAGGGTCACCAAAGATAAGCAAAAGGCGACAGACTCTTAATGTCTCAATTCCTTCATGCTTTTCTATACACAAACTTCTACCCTTTTAGCTCTATAGTGGCATTAACAGAGAGTCCACTCAATTTCTATCTGATGGAAGATACCCAATTATTAGACATAGATTTCCTGTGGAAAGTAGATTCTTAGTGACTAGATATTGTTGACAGACAGGGATATCTTGACACGGTTGGAACGAGCAGATCCACCCAACTTGACGCTAGTCTAACAATCAAGATATCAGGCTGGCATCTAGATGATTAGGGACAATGTTTACAGTCTTTATAGCAGGTTAGTGAATCGTAGGAGCCGGCGTGTCCGTGAGCGATTTTCCTGCAGAATGGACGCGACTAGTTGTAGCAATGCGTTGGACCTTGAGAACCATAAAGCTAACGGTAAAGCTGCAGGAATAGCAGTAGGAAAAGTTATAGGTAGTTGGTAAAAAGATTGATATAGCCGTAGTATTGCCCTATAGAAGAAATGAAGTTAAGAGTAAGTTGGCCGACCGGGCCGGGAAAGCGCAGGTGCTAGAAAACGCGTCTGGCAATAACAGCTCCAGCGGGAAGTCTAGGCGGTCAAGGTGCAAGCGACCGAGGAATCGAGGAAGGCGGATAACCTCAGCCACTGGTATAAGCAGTCTACCAGGCAGCTAAGGGTGATGCAAGAGCAGATGAACGAATAGATTGAAACGATCCGAGAACAGTTAGCAAGAGAACTGGAGTAGTTACGTGAGGAGTTGAAATAAGTTAAGGAGGATACAAGACAGGCCAAAGAGGCGAACTACTGGCGAAGGAGGAGATGATGAAGGAGCTCGCAAAAGTGCAAGTCCAGGCGACAGAAGAGATGAAATAAGTCAAAGAGGAGGTGCAACAAGTAAAGAGCCAGCTGAAATTCCCGATAAGTCGCGACATCTTTCCAGTAGAGAGTGGGGACTGTGTTGCGATAGCCACTGGAATCTGTGAAGCTCGATCGAACGTAGTGGTGAGGCCCTAATTTGATGCTAATGGCTCGGCGGATTGTGTCGATCGCGTGTGTTGGGTCGGTTGAGGTAAGATGCTGAACGCCGAGGTCGATTGTGACGATCGCTTTTGTTTTCTGGGGAAGCGTGCGCAGTGAGATGCTTGTTGAGGGCCTCTGAAGCAGCGAGAATGATGAAGTGGTTGCGTGCGATTGACTTTGAGATGGTTTGGAATGTCGTTCCATTGCAAACAGGTTGAAACAGCTGCACATATCTGGCACTGGGCTAGTAGGCGAGGTGATTGTCTCTCAGAGTTAAGAACTTGAAATCAGAACAAAGATAAGAGAGTCAGAATGATTAAATCAAGATACACAAATTCGTTCAATTATCTTAGATTGCCATGTTATACTTTTGAGCTACTAACTATTCCTTTGCAACCGACGTTGATGCCGCGCCCCAAGCCGACTAGTTCCTTCAGGAGGTTACAGCGTTTCGCTTCAAGCTGTTGACGCTGGAACCGAGGTGGGTCATCTGCACCACCTCAGCGGTTAACGTTAGTACAGTCAGTCTGATCTTCATTGTCTCATCGTGGCTATTGGGTCTCTCAAGCGATTCGCTGGGCCATCAGAGGGACTGTACATATCTGAAGAGTGATGCACCCACAATAATTAAAACATTTAAGACAATCTTGTCCTATTCTATATAGCGGTGCGACATAGTTACCAAAGTTTAATTAGTTCTGCACAGAGGCTATTTGATGGCAGGCGATCTTTATTCCCTGTATCGCTTCTATTCCACTACAAATTGTCAACCAATGTGCTTCGCCGTTGCCGGGAATACGGCTAAAACGATGCTTATAAATAGGAATATAATATATAGATGCCCTCCGGGGTTATATAATATAGACCTAATAGTTTTAATTCATTTAGTATAAAGATAGAGCGGTAGTGGTGGACAGTCTTTATTAAGCATTACTTTAAGTCCACTTCAGCACTGCTCGGCATAACAGGCAGAGTACCAGATTGATATACAATTTCAGCAGGATGGAGCCTATGATGAATCCTAATGATAAAACAATCTGTAATTTATATTTATGCAATAGACCCGAATCAACAGAGTAACTTGTGCCTCTCTGATAGTAGATTTGCTCCCAATTTGCAGACCTTTCTGGGGAGTCCAGTCTACTTCACTACTGCAGGACCCAAATGGATATCCACTCCACAGTCAACCAAGATCTTCGACCAGTGGGAAACTGATATGAGAGAATGGTTTTTTAGAAATGTACTATACGTAAGTGCTTACCTGGGTCATACGACGTAAATTTCCTGGCAAAGGCGGCAGAGGCCCTGGGGGGGTACACTGTGTGGCCCAAAGCTTTAAAAGGATGTCCAGTTGAATCACGCTGTCATACCAAAAATTGAAGGTGTGCTACAGAATCGCGTATCTTTGCGATTTCTTATGATACTATACATAAATTAATGCAACAACTTCTTTACACCTTTCCTGCCAATCGCGCGAAGGAGGCTCAATTGGATCACGCTGTCGCATCTTAAATCAAACATCTACCCTGGAGTCGCATATTTCCGCACTCTGACATGATCCTCTTCATAGGTACATGCGACAACTGTTTTGAAGATTTCCTTGCCGACCGCCGTATCGTCTTGAGGAGGGTTATCGGTCGTCAGCTAAAGTTTGAAAGGGAGTTAGAATTGAGTTTCAAGGAAGAACACGAAGAAACACCATTGTTACAATTGGCAATGTACTCTTTTGCCTCGTTGGTCTCATTAGGATCATGGTATTTATTTATTGTGGTCCTGGCTACTTAACTCTGCCGTGTCTAAATAAGTTTTTTGATGATATCTACCCCTTGTCTTTATTAGCGTATTTTCAGTTCTGGTAAGAATGCTCAATAAGGTCCAACAGGCATTGTCAACAGATTTTTGTGAGAAGTAATCTTTCGATTATGGAGAGTATCATAGCGGACTTAGGGGACCTTTCTAGTTACTCGGTGCTTTAACGTTGGGTTACTCTGAAAGACTTGGGGTCCAAGAAGTTTAGCCTTATTCGGCGGCGCCCCAGGCAATTTAGGCAGTCGTGACTAGATGATGATAATAGTGGTGTAAATTGAGAACATTTGTTGTGGTTGCTTGCTTCGACCTATGAGATGTTTCCTCCCGCCTGTAATAACTTCACGATATTTATCGCGTACATCATACTTGAAAGAATCCTTATTACTACAGGAGCCTCACTTAGAGAGTGAGCGATATGAACAAGGGATAGGCCTAGTTTGGGTAAAAGTAATATAAGAGATTAATAGATATTACTGTACAGGATAGGAGAGATATTTGCATTTGAAAAGGTCGATAAGAGCATCGAAAAAGAAAGAAAAGACAGGAGGAATCCGAACTTCTGGCCCATGGTGGCGCCTTGCGCCCTCTTATTCCCTACACCGACCCCTCTTCATATCATAGCATCCAGATACTATAGGTAGCTCGACTTGGTACATCTTAGCCCTCCACCACTGCGTGACAAAGCCGACGAGTTCAAATGCAAAGTCGGATTTGTATGACATATCGCATGTACAGAGAGTTCTATTAGAAGTCCTAAGAACTCCATGATCTGTAGTTCCAGCTGACTGCTGGGCATCAATACTAAACTTGTTAATGAATTTCGGTTTAGCTGTCAGACCACTGCTTAAATCGACAAGTCCACCTAGGAGCTTAAAGTCGAGCTGAACCGTAACGGATGCGGTAGCGTTGAGGGAGGTATCCGCGTGCTCACTGACATTGGCATGGGAGGTATACTTCGGTTTCCAGCCACTAGCCTTATTTCTGGTTGAATCTAAGAGATCTAGATGGATTTTACCGGCAGGGATAGTAATGCCTGCACCTGCAGATACAGAAACGGCTGCTGAAGTATCGATATCAACGCCGACGGCAAAAGCAACCCCTGGGCCAAGAGAGACGAGTCCTGGTACACTAATAAGGTTATAAGTTAAATTGCCAGGATCATAAATAAGCGATCGAGACCAGGCCGCCATAACCTCAGCGCTCAAAGCGACATCGGCAGAAAAGTGTGTACTGATATCAAAGTCCAGTTTCTCGAGCTGTAAAAGGTTAGAAACTTTTACATTTGTTTCGCATCCTATATACCTTAAATCTTTGAAAGTTGTATTTGAGATATCCAGAGAAAGTGATAACAGTGGAAAATTCCGCTTCATCAGCCTGGATCCTTCCCCAATCTTTATCTTCGGCAAGAACGGTACCGGCTGGCAGCTCAGCATTGAAATTTACCGATGTCTTGGGGTTGAGAGTAAGGCGCTTCTTCAACTTAGAGGAAGGAATAGACGAAAATTCCATCTCGAGACTTTCTATAGTATGTCATTAGCATTTTTGCCACCTTATAGAGAGCAACGGCATTGTCAAGTCATACCAGCCAGTTGTGAAATATCCTGCTTCAAAGCATAGCAGGTAATCGACTTCTTTTTGTGATCCACAAGTATGCTTTGGACAAGGTAAAAAGTGTGTCCTGCACTTGGAGAACAACTAGCTATACCGCTAGTGATTAGGGAAAACCCGCCATTCAACCAGGATTCTTTTGCTTGGTCAAAAGCCTTAGAGTCGTCGAATGAAATAATGACGGAACCACCCCCGCATTCGACTTTAGAAATGGCTTCAACAGTATCCAGGACAACGGCTGGCTTCTTGAGAGCCAGATTCATGCTGATGACACCGTCCGATGCGTTATGGCTAGGAACATAGCCCTTTGGAATCCGATACGATAAAGAAACATTGCCTTTTGGAGTGGCGTTCTCAGCGGTCCGGTCTTCATTAGGACAGGGAACTGGCTTATAAATAGTGATGGTATGGTGCTGTGGTACTGCAGCGGGAAAAAGATTTGTCGCGTTTTTCTTATACATAGGAGGTTGTGAACCGTATGGCATAGGTTTGCGGAGAGGGGCAATGTGAGATGTATCACTAATGTTTCGTATAGGGCGTGCATAATGAACAGTAGCTACCACGTAGGCGGTAGACAGGGCAAAGAAAAGAAATACAGAGTGCTTCATTATGTGTAAGAAAAAGTCAGGTAAGCAAAGGTAGAAGGATAGATATTTAGAAAGGAAGGAGAAAAGGTAAATAGATTATGAAAATATTATCTATTCAAGTTTCCGGCTTGAGATTTATATATAAAGCTTAAACTCGATCTGTTATATTATTTAAGGTAGATTATAGTAACTAACTTAATATAATAGGTATAGATAGTAAAGGCCAGCACATTCAATATGGAAAAGCTTTTACTATGTCTAGATTCTGTAATTAGCTAACTACTTAAGTATTAGTCTAAAGACTAGTAAGCTACACATCGGCTAGTTAGGTAGAGACACGTGTTAATAGAGAAGAGACTTACGGTAGGAGGTAAAAAGGTGTGATCTAGCTGCAGACTAGTTAGTCTAAGCCGGAACAGGTACATATTGTGTTATCGCTATGTTATCATAACTTCAACCCAACAGTTCAATTAGAACGATATAACTACACAGTAAACTATTGTTTGTTCTGCCAGCTAGTCTTAAAGACATCAAGTTCAATCCTTCTAATAAAATGGCATGACTTTCCATATCAGCACCGCTGGCATTAACACCGCGTGCTACCGGCCTGCTAAAGATACTGTGCAGCCTGGGCAAAGTGTTTTATGTGGCAAGACCATTAATGTATCCCAGTTCGCAACCGTTTTAGCGTCGCCTGATCTTTGCGGTGTCGAGGTATTTACGTTCTCCTCTTTGCATCGAAGCCCGGTAGGAAGTACGGCCCGGTCCAAACCTTAAACTTGGATACGTGGCACAAGTTCGCCCCACAGCTGATGCCCACATCACGCGCCTCACACGTGGTACAAGGTCAGCCTTGAGATCGCACGATGTAAATTTAAGACTGTAAAATTGTGTATAGATTTTACTAACCCGGCTGTTGGACGTTATTAAAAAAACAACTCTCGGGTCTTCCATTCTTCTTCCTACCTAAGAACGACCAGGGGCGTGCTAAAATTAGCAAAAGTATTGCTATCTTTTCTCAACTGAGCATCGGATCCTGCTGCGATTACAACTGAGACACGCTAGGTCCGGCCGAACCTAAACAATAGTTATGAGCCCCTTGCGCCTGGCGCTTTGTTTTCATGGATAAATGTTTCCTTGTCCGTTTCAAAGCAAGGAAATAAAAAGGACTGCAACATGTTCTTTCTCGCCCCTGGACTCATGCAACTTGGGATCTTAGCGCAGATAACTTCTTAGACCTTGTACATACAGACAAAATTGCCCCTATCCAATTTATAACTACTAGAAGTGAAAAGTGTAATAAAATAACTACTAGGTTCTATCAGGCCTCTAACTTATCACCAAATACTGCCTTTAGTCAAGTCGATTGCTTAGCTAATAGTAAAGTCTGCGATAAGGTGGGAGCTCTTTAGGCTTTCTAGAGGCCGTAGTCAACTCAGCCTTTATCGTGGCCCCTTTAACCGTAAAGCACTCAAACTATTTATTCGGTAACGTCGTAGGTCCTTGATTAGGGAACTACACCCAGAGCTTTATACTGCTTACGTCGAGGTAGGCTAACCCTATTTATATCCTTATACGGAGTTATAACAGCTAACAAATACTGCTTAAACCAAGCTGCCTTAGACCCAGATTCTAGTAGCTTCTCTAACAAAGCGGAGCTATCTAGTTAACCTGCTTTACCCCTAGCTCCAGAATTTATTAGTATTATAACTTTTATAACTATTAATCTAAATAGGTATCTATAGTATATTACTATATTAAATCTTTTCTATAAGACTGAATTAGGTTTTACAGTTAAAAATATTATTATATTAAAGAAATACCCCTTATAAAATAGTAGTATTATTACTAAAAGGATCTTAGTATTTATTAAAAGTTTTATAGCTAGCAAACTAATACTAGAAATCCAACCTTAGCCTATATTAGAAAAATAGTAAAGGCATTAGCTTAAATTGGCTAAATGTACTTTTAAAGAAATTACTAAAAAAAAAACTTAGCCTACTTTTATTAAGTTTTATATACTATGGTGCAATTACTGTATTAAGTAGGTCAGCTTTACGCCCCGGAAGAGATAGACTCTAACGAGCACACTAGGTTATATGCTGTACTTAAACGCCATATACAATCATAGCATCGGTCTAGGAAATAAGATATCTAACGCCAAAATCAACGGCAATAGTAATAATATCCCCGAATTAATTACAGGCTACCTAACACTAAAGCTATACCTAGCTAGTAGATAATCCCCGGTAATATTCAGCAGCAACTATCACGAACAAGTTCCTCCAGCTATGTTGATTTCTTTCATTCGTAATCATGGCTGAAATTAGTTAAAGGCCAAGTCCTCGGAGTCTTCAACTCCCTCCACATACATGTTGTTCGAAGCCCCCATTTGATCAGAGTCGGGACAAGTAGATGCGTCAAGAACGAGCCTGGGAAAAACCAATCTAAGATTGAACTATGAAGAGCTGTAATGTAAAAGCGTTGAAGCAAAGGAGGGTGCTTTGGAAACCCGCGACGCTACTAGATTGTGACTAGCTAGACCCGAATCGATGCCGCTAACAATATTATTTGGCATAGAATCTCGTTGCTGGCTGCCAATCGACGATAGCTTCCGACTGTGACTATCTAGAGATCCCAATTACCCTCTCGAGTACAGATTGCCATGGCATCATGCAAATAGCCAGTACCTATGACTTCTAGCCACACAAGTCTTAAAGGCTATTTCAAGCAAAGGGTTTAAAGTCCAAGGCACGGGGCTGTGTGTGTTAGTGAGTAATCTTTTGACAAGTAACAGGGGAGCGTGTCAGTACGCTTGTATAATCTCTTCTTTCTTACCATAACTGTATAGGGATGTAAATATTATTCTAACATCGACAGGGTTCTTACGAGGTGCATTGGTTATAACTGAGACCGCTTGGTTAAGATGGTTCAACGAAATAATTATTTAATAAACAAGTAATTAAAAGTCAGTCGGATCATGGACGGATCTTGAAGGAGATCTGCTAAGAATGAAAGGACCAAGCCCGGGAAACCGAATCTTATGCGGCTGGTGATTACACTCAACTGTTCACGCTTCCCTGCTATCGTCCAGAAAGCCTAATCTGGTGACTGTGGATGATAAGGTAGGTACTGTATGAGGTTCTCAGAAGGCTGGGATACCGTACCTGATCTATTCAATGTGATTATAATCATCGAGCACAAAGATCACGATAATTTCGATAATAAGCCACAAATATTCAGGACGGGATAGCCGAACAAATAAGATTGTGTCCCCCGCAGTGAGTACCAATGCTCCCAACAACTCAACTCAACTCAAGTCGGCTTTTTGATTGGCTCGGCTTGGGGGATGTCGAGCTTGGGTTGGTTACAAGTCAGGGGGCTAGGCTTGAATCGAATTGACTGACCTGCAGATCACTAGTCTAGCCTAATTAGGTAAGGTAGGCTCCGTAGGGGCTTTTCTCCTGACTTGCAAGTCGAGGGTTCGGGCTTGAATTGAACAAGTCAAGTGGACTTGAGTTATTGGTGGATACTGACACGGACACGGCTTTGTTCTACGCTCGAACCCTTTCTTAGCCATGCATGCTATACGTAAGAACCAGCATACCTATTTGTTTCCAGCAAGCAGGGATTAGACGCAGCAAATTGATTTTCTCGTATAGGGTTAACACGTGGCATTAAAAAGATGGCGCCCAAGCGAAATACTCGCTAACTAAATTGGAAAATTTACTTAAGCAGCAATTGTGATTCACGTTGCGCTTATCTCAGACTAACTTAGCGAACGATTGCTAAGACAGGCCTATGCAGGGGTGCTTGCATCAGAACCTAATTGACCTAATTGCAATCACGTTCCAAGCGATTGATTGCTCTATCGGCATAGACCGAAGTGGACACCTGAACTAGGGGCGGAACGAGCGGGACATTGAGGGGAACGCGAACGCTAGTCTTAATGTAGCAACAGGGCGGCTTGCAATTGACAGCCCCGCGTTGACATCACTTCAGCTGCTGAACAGCATAAAGCCCTACTGAAACAAGGCCTACTAAACCCGGGAGGCCTCGAATCCCTTGATTCCGTTACATTTTCTTGCCGCATTCCTGTCACAATTTCCACAGCATATCACGTAACGACGAATTGCAACATTATTCGACATGACAAGCCATGCGGTGGGCCTATAGCTAAGCTTTAGCGCTGAGGCACACTAAATTCGAAGGAGTAGCTTGGCCCTTTAGCTTTGCTCGATTCTGATTGAGCATGCCAACATGATCTCAGTGCTATCGCATCCCCTCGCTAGCGATAGTAGATCGGACAAGGAAGGGTTCTTTATTCTTTCGCTGTTCCAGGGTGTCAAAGGAACCCTTCACTGGAGAAGAAGGAACTGTGGTTCTCGTTTAGCTTGAAGCCTTCAATGATCCAGGCTCTCTAGGGAACATAAGAGTTCTTTAGTGGTAACTAGTAGACCCACGAGGCGAGCAATAACTCCTTATATCATCTATATCAATCTTCTAGTGTTCATATGGTGGTTTATCACACCGGCACCGGATAAACGCTACAGTATACATATCTTATTGCCTATGGGCTAGGGGAAACCATTGACTTGCTTGGTCCATCCTTCTCGCTAATCTCACCATGTTAATCCTACCTTGATTAGATCAATGCTGTCTTGCATCGCCAGCTTCTTAGCTCTTAACATTTATGTAAAGGTTTAATTAATAGTCTGACAATAATGTCTTTCAGAACGGTTCCGACGAGCCGAAAGTCGCGCCTAATAGCGATCAACGCATGACTTGTCATTATTTCTGTCTCAGTGCTGTTAGCACTTCAGAGACAGCCGTTCTTAATGAGTCATCACGAAAGATGACATCTAAAGGGAACCGGATAAAAGTGCAGTCGAGAATTGACGTGCGTATATGGGACGGTAGATCACTTAACCGAATCCATAAGCACCTTAAAGGAATGGTTAAGTGTTAGGTTGGTAAACGCTTCAACCCACGGCTTAATGGAACAGGTGCAGCGCATAATGCAGACCTGGATCAGGAGGCGGTGCTTTAGGATACTTGACCAATCTATTGCTTAGACAAGAATTCTTTTGTAAAGAGATAATATAAAGTTAATATGGGGGAGGGTTTTCGCGTTATCTCGCGTATTTGGAAAAGCATGCGCCTTAGGCACACAGAGAAGGTTCGCAGGTTATTGCCTGGCCTACCTGCTAACATATTTCTACACTAGCCAAATCTGTCTAGTGGCTCGTATACGAAATCACACCTCCTATGTGGCTCGCATCCTGCTCGCGTCAACCTGCCTGAAAATCGAGTTCTTCAAGATTAATTCGTCTGCTCCTATCATTTCACCGTAGAAACGCGATACCTGAAACGCCTCATTACTTTCCGATCAAATCACCACTTTAGGATGGCTCGTTCCGATGCTTGCCATAAAATGACCACTTCCGATTTGGGCCGGATGCAGAAGTCTTGTAGATCATGAGAGGACTAGAGAGAGCTTACCCACTGGATGAACTGTATACGCTTGTAGATAGGTTGTTCCTTTCTTGATTGCTTCCCTTCACACCATCGTCCTAGCTCCTGAGACGGGACGCTAAAGACTGCGGTAATGTTCATCTGGAGTTCTAAGCAATCAATTCAGAAATAAGGAGCCCTGTCCAGTTACACCAACCACGAGGTGCTTTGACTGGCTCAAGATTGTGGCGCTTTTGATTCAGGTATCTCTAGTTCCAGTTAGATCATTCTCTCCCGGGCTAAGAGCTTACCTACGCTCAGATAGTTCAAGGATGTCGGATAAACTGAAGTGGGATAATTGGTCCATCGCACATGTTTTACATTGTCGAATCCATATACACTACCTGCCTTCGGCTTCTCAGTTACAACCAAATAGACTGGTAGGTGTGTCGGCTCATAATTGTGCCTGAATAGCACTTAGTCTAAAACTTAAGGCGTTGAAACAGAATCCTAAAACTAGATGCATTAGCAAACAAGCATCTGAAGTTAACGGCCTCCTTTATTTGATTATGGAGGGGCAGTAACCTCGTTTTTGCGAGTGTTCAAACGTGCCTTATAGCTCTGCCTCTATACAGTATTCGGTATTTGTATTGCCGTCCGCCTGCCTTACCGCCACTCCTCCCTTCATTCATACCATTGACTTGTATCACTCATCTATCACCATATCCGATCATCCACCCAACTGATAACACCTCCTGTTTTCACAGATCTCGAACATACACCTGGCTTTAAACTATTTTCTAGCCTCCATGGAGTTGATTCCAGAAGTCTCCTCTCCAGCCGACTATATGACTACCAACGATGATAGTTTCTCTGAGAGGTCAACATTATCAACCGGCTCAGCTCCTACTGGCCAAGCAACAGTCAGGAAGAGTAGGCGTGCCCGTTGGGGTCAAGACCTTCCCGCGCCGCGCACTAGCCTTCCTCCAAGGTATTTATTGGTTCCCGCGATATGTTTTAGCAGATATACTTACGTGGCTCAATAGAAAACGAGCTAAAACAGCCGATGAGAGGGAGCAAAGTAGGATCGAGCGCGTCCTTCGCAATCGCCGCGCCGCTCACCACTCTCGGGAACGCAAGAGAGTCGAGAAAGAATTGCTTGAGCAACAAGTTTCTGATCTGGAACAAACTCTTAAACTATAGCTTAAGCTTTTAAGCTATAGTTTAAAAAGGTTAAGAAAAGTGTATTATATACTTATCTATGTTATATACTTATTAACTACATTAACTTTAAAGCTATAAATATAAATTACTTAGTAACTTAAGGAAAAAAAGTAGCTATAAAGGAAAGGTTAAACTGATTAAGGTTAGGGAATATTAAGTTATAAGGTAAAAAAAGATTAGTTATAATAAAGTTATTTTAACACAATGCTGCTAAAAGACAGCCACAAGTAGCGGAACCCCCATGGATAGTAACGCAATGCTTTTTAAACATACACTAGCATTATTCTACTCACCCCCGTCTTCTCCACCTCGGCCTCTCTTACTCCTTCTTTTCACTGCCTGTATCCGGCGAATACATCACAAAAACAATTCCTGTCTATCGACTCGCAGGCTGGTCTCGCGGATTCAAAAGATCATTACACCTCTTACGAGCCGCCACCTCCTCCTTACCAGGCCGGGCACCCTCCTCGTTTATAGACAACGTCTCCATCTGTATTCCAAATGCCATCTCAGCGGCTGTGGGTCCCATGCCATCTGCACTCGGCACGTCACTGTGGGCACACTTGTCAAGAAGCAATTTCACTGCCGCGTCATTACCAGCGAGAACTGCCAGGTGCATCGCCGTTAGCCCCATGCTTCCCTCAACAGCCTCAACCTGCTCCGGATTATCAAACTGCCGTAGTAGCTCATTCATAATCTCACGGTTTGCACTCCAGTCGATGTCGGTCCAGTCCAGCTCAGCCTCCTCGGTTGCATCTGTCGCGCGGAATTCGACGTCGATGTGAGCTGCTGCGGCGCGGTGGAGCGCTGTCCACTGCCGGGTTGGCTCGACGATAAAATCTAAGCAGTCTGCTCTGTCAAGGAGGTAGCGGAGACGTGCGATTGAATTTCGCGCGTTAGAGGCAATGACATGGCCAAAGATGGTTGTGGGGTTTGTGAAGCTCAGGTGGCCGCTGCTCATACTGGTCAAGTTGATATCGGCGCCATGCGATATGAAGCTGTCAGCGAGCTGGAATTGGTCGTTCTGCACGGCGACGAGTAGCGGGGATTCGGCCTTGCCGACTTCGTCCGGAAAACCGTCGAGGGGGGCGCCGTGATCAAGAAGGGGTTGGACTAGTCGCGTATCATTTTGTCCTGCGTACGCCAGGACATGGAGAGCGGTCCACGCTGAAGCTTGCCCACTGAATGGATTCTTAGAAGCTCCCGTGGCGTGTGCTCCATTCTCAAGGAGGAGATTGACCATCGTGGGACGATTCCATCGAACTGCCTCTAGGAGCGGCGTTCGCAACTCAACGCCGCAAGGGCGGTTAATGTCAGCCGCTTTGAACGCACCAACATCTTGGGATTGAAGAACCTCTTCATCGTAGTTCTCTCCAGTCTTCATGACGTCAGCTCCGTGCTTGAGGAGGTATTCAACCAATTCATCTCGAGCTAGTGAGACAGCCAAATATAGAAGCGTTTGGTTAAAGCCGCCGTAGCCATTGGGGGAGGCAACCCTACTGGTCCTTGGCAATAGGCACTGGAATGTGGATTCCATCGCCTGTTGATATCTCGGCCCATGGTAGAGGATCATGTCAAATAGGCTGGTGCCGTAGACGGCCTGCTGAAGGAGGCTTGTCACCAAGAAGCCGCCATGTTTCTCTGCCCCTTGTTCGAGGTTGAATTGTTCGATGGCGTGGATCATCAACTCAAGACACTCTGAACGAAGCTGTGATACTGCAGTTTCCAACGCACTTCTTGCACGAGGCCACGATGTATTGCACATCCTCGGATCGGCCGTGTTGGATAGCAAGAATTCGACAAGTTTGGGACGGTCACAATGAGTCGCTAGTTCACACATTAGCCACTCTAATGTACTAAATATTCCGAGTAATGTAGTTTATGAAAGGCGTAAGAATGGATATAGAATAGAAAACACTCACCCCATCCGATTGGATAACCCTCCGGGAGCCGATCAACATCTAGCGATGCCGGAAAGGACCCTTGGTAGGCGATGAATGTGGTAGTCTTGGCATTTGTATCCGCGCCGGCTTCGATCAGTGCCGGGCCAACGCTTTCGACCTCTTCATCATCAAAGGATATCAGCCAGTGAAGCGGAGACTCTCCATTCCGTGCCACCGATGCAGTAGCTCCATTCGAAGTGAGCCACAAGACCGTATCATGTTGTCCTGCGCGGCAAGCACACAGAAGCGGCGTCTCGCCTTGGTCGTTGAGCTGATTAGCTTCAAGTGACGGAAAGTGATTCAACAGAGCCCTGATGGCTTCCGTTTGGCCACAACTTGCGGCCACATGAAGAATGCGGTCACCTCTCTTGTTGGCTGTGTAATCAGCGATGGAATCGAACTGAGAAAAGTTTTCGAGCATGATGGGAATGTTTTCGAAAGTTCTGATCCACATATTGTGAGCAAATCCGTGAAGCATTTCTGTCTTCCAAAAGAATTTCGCGCCTGTGCCTCCAAGGACGTCACGGATAGTTTTCTTCGTTTTGTCGTAGGTATCCTTGGAGAGCGTGGCGAGATCTTCGAGGGCAATTCTTGAACCACGCAGGGCCATTAGTTCCAGGGTTTCGATCACGCTGTCTGGGTTATCAGGTGTGCGCCCAATGGCGCGCGCGATTCGGTACCCATATGCTGACGCCAGTGGATGCTTCACTCCCCAGGCGTTAAAGAGCCATCTGATCGCTTGCGATGTATTCTTGTCTACACCGTATCCGTTGATGTAGAGAGCCGTGAGGAGGAAAGCCTCTGGTGGGTTTATCATGCCTTTCTTGACCTCCCCCTCGCCTCTTTGGATGTATGTTGTTGTCAGGTACCTCTGAACGGAAGGGTCCATTCCTGTCCAGTGACGCCACGTGAAGAAATGTTGCTATACGAGATGAGTTTCCAATGCCTTCTACGGGTGACTTTGTTTATCATGACCTACATTCAGGTTCGATTTTAGCACTTGATTCGGCTCCACGCTGGTTCGGTTAGTTTCTTATCATGTATCACGTGTTGGTGATTTACCTACCTGTCTTCAGTAAACGAACCACTGTGGCCCAGGGCGACCATGATTTGGTCGAGGTCCCTTTGCTGTGGCTCATTCGATAGTCCAATTGTCACAGCTCTTTTCATCGCATCATATGAACCTAAACGTCGAATAGTTGTGATCAACTGTTGCTTCAGTGGCTCCAAGGCTTGGAAAGACACGGGTGGGATGGCACAAAGAATCTTTTCTATGTCGTCAATGCCAACTTCCAGGCGGTTGGACTGTGCTGTGTTCTGCTGCAGTTGCTCCAATTGCTGCTGGAGAGACTGGAAGTGCTGGGGGAACTGGCCGGTGTCGCCATGAGTAGTAGCCGTAATAGCTTTCCAGTACCAGGCAGAAATATCATTCTGGGCAGCTAGTTCTCCAGTTTCCTTCAGTTTCTCAGCTTCCGCGTAGAATTCATCGCCTTTCTTGGAGGGATCCACGATGAGTTTGAAGATGTTTTGACCATGTGCAAATGTACACCAGATGAAGAGGGACAATGAGTATATGTCAGTATACTTTGCGTCTGATACTTTGACTGCTGTCTTCGCTTCGGAGGCCTTCCATGGCCGGGTTCCTCCTAGCAAGAGGCTGTCCCTTTCAGCATTTATCACCTGGGAGTAGCCAAAGTCGCTCACTTTGGCTCTGTACTTATGTTCTGCGTCTGGAAATACCAAGACATTCTGGGCCTTGATGTCACCATGAACTATGCCGCATGAATGAAGCATATGCAGACCTTGGCAGACATCAAGGCAGAGCTTACGCCGAGTCTCTACGCCGAGATACTCCCTCTGTTGCAGCTGCGACAGGCTCCCGTATTCCGCAAACTCCACCATGAGCACCGGTAGCTTCTGCGAAGAATTAAACGGATTTGCGCCCCATGCCAATCCAAGAAAGTCGACGAGGTTCGGGTGTTGCAGGATTGGGCGGTGCGTCGAGAGATAGAGCTCCATGATCGCCGCGTCTATGGCGTGTCGGGACGTGTGAGTGGCTTCACCTTTGTCCGAAAACTCGATGACGGCCACTTTGTAGGCGACTACCTCTGGCAGCCTGCGTTTGTCCCTAATCTCAATCACGAGGCCATCCATGTTTGTACGCGACGTTAGGGTCTTCTGGGGCGGGATGCGACGTCGATAGACGGTGAAGCTTGCGCCCCGGCCAGCGAATGAGGCGCTGTCCACGGCTTGCGCATTTGAAAATACCGGAGGGACCGATAATGTCACGGCGTTGTCAGCCAAGAACGCTCGGTAGGCAAAGTCCAAGGCGTTGGGGATAAAGCGTGCATCGTCAAGGGTCTCAGGATCATATGCTTTGAAGGTCGTGGGATCGGAGGTTCCTCCCCTAAAAGAAGTCAGATCTCTTCCTGACGAGGAATCCATTTCGTTTTAGGGAATCAGTAACTGGGTGATAGAGGTCTAAGCTGCTCAACTCAAAAGATGAAGGAGGAACGTTAGCCCGGGCGTTTACCAGGCGGGGGACGCCTTAGCTTCTTTCAAGGGCCCTGTGTTGCTGGTAAGCACATAAACTAGTTGTTTGTTATGTAATTACTGATTTGCGGCTGAGGTGCTACAACCTGCCTCAGCCTGCTTTGCCATTGGCGATATTCTTAGGGCGACTGGAGGACTATTGCGAAAGATACCAAGTGGAGTGGACCAAAAAGTGGAGGAGTGGGCTAGAAATAAGTCACTGCGTGGTCGAAGGAGTTAACCACATTTTAGCGAAGGGATAATATCCATCGCGACTGAAAAGAGCCTAAAAAGTTGGATGCGCCAGTATAGGAGTTCAGTGCTCGCGGATCTGAATATCGGATAATTGCACTTGCATAAGCCTCTTACAACAGGTATCTAGACTAGGATCTTGCTAGGCTGGTTAGGCATCATTCACAACCACGCGCTCACAAATCCCGTAGGCGATCAATCGAGACCAAGACCTAATAGTTATTTATAAGGGAGAGACTTCGATTGCAAATGTACCATGGACCCCGGAACAGCTCTAGCCGTGGTGTCGCTCTCTTTCGATCTTTTTGCCAGCTGCGTTAGAGGCTTCACCTTGATATCTGACGCTCGAAATATCGGAAAGGATGCAGCCATCGAACGAACAAAACTCGTGCTCCAAGAGCATCGACTCATTGAATGGGCTAGGGCAATCGGCCTCGACCCCCCCAGAGACGATGGATCACTCGAGATACACAAACATCCTGCCGCTCTCATTTTGTTCCAGCTAGAGCAGCTCCTCTCCTCAACGGAGGCTTTAAAAAAGCGCTACAAACTGGAGCTCTTGTCTCCGCCTGATGGTTCTGATGATTTGGTCCCTTCTAAACCGGCCGTTGCCTCGGACAACTCGGCTTCGTCGATCCTTTCGCATATTGTGTCATCCGAGATTCGTCAGGGCATCCTCAAGCGCGCGTCTACACTCAACACCGCGAATCGGTTCCCACGGCGTCTGTATTGGGCCGCTGTTGACAAGAAAAAGTACGCGGAGCTGGTGCAGGATGTAACCGGTCTAGTCGATGGGCTTTGGTCTCTCTTGGACATTCCCCACCGAATCCAGACGTCTCGCGCGGTTAACCAGACGCTACAGCTCGCGATCCGAACGAGTCAAGATATAAATGGCCTTCGGGATCTCCAGAAATCTCTACAAGACTCATTCACAGATGCTGGTGTTAAAAACTGCCTCGCTGCTTCAGCAGGCCTGAAGGCACAGCATATTCTGCTCACATCAGGTGATGCCCAACAACAAGCGTACCCCGATGATGGATCCAGCCGCGTGCTACGAGCAGAAGTCCCAACGGTTTTGGACCCTTCGCAGCTGTCTGATGTTCATATGATGACATCAACTATTGGATCTGCCATTTACCAGGGAGACACCGTGCTGATAGAAGAGAAGCGTGTACAGCCGAGGATGAAAGCGAAGCTTAAACCACGTGTTGAAGCTCTCGTGCGTCTACTCTCGCAGCCTCCCACGCCATCCTTTCAGACGTTCCCTTGCCAGGGGTACACTGAAGAGCAAGGGGGCTTCCGGCTAGTCTTCCGTTTCCCATCTGGCACCGAGAAACCTCCCTCCCTGCTCAGTGCATTATCAAAATCCAGCGGGCCACTGCCAGATGTTGGCATGCGACTTCGTCTGGCTGCGCAGGTGTGCCAGACGCTCCTAAGCTTCCACACAGCCGGCTGGCTCCATAAAGACATGCGATCTGAAAACATCCTTCTAGTCTCTCCAACCTCTAGGCCGTCAACTGACCACCTAGGTCGACCCTATCTCTGCGGTTTCTCGTTCGCACGACAAGGTTCGCCGACCGAAATCAGCGAGCAGCCATCTGAGGATCTCTCACGGGACATTTATCGACATCCCAAGGCTCTCGGAGAGCCTTCGGACAGTTTCGAACGCTACATGGATGCATATTCTCTCGGCTGCGTTCTGATAGAGATCGCAGAATGGGCACCCCTCCGAAAGATTGTCAAGAAGCGCGTTGATATCAGCGATAGCAGTGGCGTAACATTATCTGATGTTGCATCACTGTCACAGTGGATGTATGATCGATATATAACTGAAGGATTCGCAGGATTTCGACTCGGGGTTGGTTTTATGAAGATGCTTGCTCTGTGCATTCCAGTACGAGATGAGAAGCCAGATTTAGCTGACTTTTATGCTGCACTTGAAAGCATGACTTCTTGCTAAATTCAATATGCCTTTTATGTATTTGAAATATGTCTTTTTTCTCAAACTCAAGATTAATATTGGAAATAAATCTCAGATAAATCCTTGACCCCTACATCCACTGAAAAAGAGCTACGAGTACTGGCATCCCCACAGACAGTAACTTGAGGCTCGCTAAACATGCGCCATCATTATCCTCGTCATCCGTCCGAGATGGAGCTGTCGCGTTAGGAAAAGCGTCTGACGTTCTCGTTCTCGCCCAAGATGGAAGCGTCGCGTCACTAAAAATGTTCGCCCTCGTTTTTGTTCCTGTTCCCCAACTCCACATGTCCTTTATCGTAGCTGTACCTGTCCCCGTGACATGAGGCTCGGTGCCCGTATACCATTCCTCCATTGCCTCCGCCGAGTATCCATTCCCCATGCAGTAAGAAGCGTAGTAATGCCTCATGGTCTCAGCATCCTGCGACTCTTGTCCATTTGAGCAACTCGCCTGCGCGCAGCTGTCGATATGCTTGCTGACAGCTTTCGCGTTATCGCTGTCGGTCGCGCAGTAGCACTTTTCCTGGTATGGTACGCGGCAGTTTAGAGCGCTGCCGACGTCGGCGTTTGCGTTGTTGGGGCGGAAGAGACAGGGTCGGATGCATTGGTCAACGTCGCTTGGGATCTTGCGAAAGATATCGACTGTTGGGTAATTGACGGTCTGTGATAGGGACTGAGTCGCGAGGAGCAGCAGTGTAATTGATCTTATGACCATGGGAGCCATTCTGAGGATAATAGTCCAGATTTGAACAGGCTGAGGCGTCGATGATTGTTGTTCAAACGGTGGGAAGTCAATGTTGAAATGAGTGCACTCTGGTATAGACATGTCAGATTCTGTGCGGCGTAGTCGACTTTATCTGACTCTTCCACTCAGGCATCAGTCCATCAATGCTGTTGGCGGTTGCGCAACCAATGACAGGCTGATTTTCTTGCCAAGACTGTAGATCTCTGTTTCAAAGCCCTGCAACTTCATTTGAATCACTGCCATCACCAACACATAACTATAAATATCGATTTCCTGCAGGTTGATACCTACAGAGTGGCCATTGGACCCGAAAATGGGTAAAAGAGACTACTGAGTAGCAGAGAGATGGGTAGAGTCAGCTGAATAGAGTCACCAGTGGCGAGCACTGACATGGTTAGTCCCGACCGTCAAGGCGTGGTAATCAACTCTCCGTTCCTAGTAGGTCATAGTGCCTATATGTCATGTCTCTCAGGAAAAATGTTTTTCGCGATTGAATCGGACACTCCATTCCAGCTGATCTTCGTGGCTGAGCTTATCTGCGATCTGATCTACGCGTAAGTCACGGCTTACCCCGAAACGCCAAGATCGTATACGCGTATAGAGAGAGCTTGGCCCATATCATAACAACAATCAACCTACCTATATATATCAACATCAGATCCAGAAGAGATCTTGATCAAACGCCTTTGCCCATTTTCAAACTTGGGATCTGACGTACCTACACTCGACTATCTTTTTCCCGTCTTTCGCCGCGTGCACAATCTCCACCTCATAATCAAACAGCCAACACGATGGGCATCAGAGACTTTTTCGACAGCCGCTTCTTCGAGCACAGCTGGAAAAACAAAGTTTTCATCCTCCAGGTCGTCACCATTACTATCGCCTTTATCCTCGGTATCGCCAAAGTTGCGACAAAACCATCGGGATACCCGATGACCAGGTCAGACATCATGGCCATAACAATGGTAGGCTACCTTCGGTCTCTGACCAAAACAGTATGAATCAAGCTCATAGGTTCGCAGAGTCTTAAATCATACGCTTTCCTTGCCTACGAATACGTCACCCAAAAGGTCGACAAGTTCAAAAGATTCGGAAGTCTCAAGGCAAATGCGATTCTCAACACCATGGACATTGTCTTCTGGGCGGTGGTGATGGGATTGGCCTTCAACATGGCCACTCGAGTATGCATCGGTGCGAATTGCGCACTTGGTATCTTGGTCGGCCTGGTGGCGCTGGTCGTTACGTAAGTTGCTTTATTTCATACTTACCAAGGAACTGGTTGACACTGCACAGAATCGTCAACTTTTGGGCGGCTGTTATTGCTTGGAAGGATCACAAATACTTCAAGCGGAATGGCGTTCGGCGTGGCCATGGTGAGAAGTAAGGCGTTTAGTCCAGGAGGATGATTCTTATCTTGGTAACTCAAATACGCGTTCGCTTGGTGGTGTTGAAAATATAGAAAGGTTCATTTTTGGCCTTGTTTGGCAGGTGGCGTGTGCGACGGAAAGAAGAACGGCTTAACATCTTGAGAGAAATGGAAAATCTGATGCGTGATAGACAATAAATGAAATATGACGAGGAATTCTTGGAGCACGCTTCATGAAATTCGCGGTCGAGGCACATGATGTGACGACATTCGTATACCAGAGTTAGTAATAACACTCTCACGATAAAGCTTTTATATATGCCTTTACCATAGAACGCTGGATTTCAATAATAGCAACAACCCTTAATACTACCTAGTTATGTTTTAATTTCCCTACGAGACTTGAAAGAACTATGATGATTACTACCCTAAACTTCGTTAGCTAGAAAATGTTTTCAGATGTCTTAGCCCACACATAAAGCCATTACTAATACAGTCTAGCGGTAGCGTGAACCGAGTCAAGGGCGGCCTGGGCGGCTTACGTTTCAGCAAAGACGTTCTTAATACGCGTATTCATTGTCTCCACATCTCAATCCGTCCTTTATACTTCTGCCTCGTAAGGCTTGGTTAGGGAGCTTGGCTCACGTAACTCGACACCTGTCAATGGGATTCTCTTCCGATTGACCGAGAACACGTACGTATATCCGGTCGGAGATTTAAATTAGATATTTCTCGTATATTGACTTTTTCTGAAATCACCCTTGTACCTGAGAAACAAGAAACACATCATGTTTATAGCTCCGAGCCTCTGCGTTGGAGCCACTCGTTAGGTCGTTCTATACGAGTTTATTATCTTGTGATACGCGTATTTGACAATAGGCTTTTCGGCCATTCCGCTTTTCGCAATCAGTTAATTAGCTACATTGTTTCACGGCCGGATTTCTTATAACATGGCGTCTCGCCGCCCGGCAGCTGAGAATATTCTCAATTAGTTCCAAGCTCCTCCATCTGCATCGCATCTAGCAACCATGTCTCCAACACCAGATGACGACCAGTCTAACCGACAGACGAGATATTTTGAGCTCCCAGCAAATGGAGAGAATAGCGCCTCACTACCAGACGAGCTTCCGCCCTACGAAGCGCTGGCGGAACTACAAGCCACGGCCACAAGTCTTGAAGATGGACGAATTGAAATCGACCTTAGTTCGAGAATCGCTCGGCGACTGTCGAAACTGGTTCCGACGGGAAAGCCTCCCATTTCTTATGGACAAAATCAACCGCCTGCATACACCGAGACAAGCGAGAAGAGCATTCGTCTCAATATCGTTATTCAGGTCGTTGGCAGTCGAGGCGATGTTCAACCTTTCGTCGCATTGGGTACAGAATTGCAGCGTCACGGTCATCGGGTGCGACTTGCGACGCACGGCCAATTTGATAAGTTTGTGAGAGAGTCTGGTCTTGAGTTCTTTTCCATCGGCGGTGATCCCGCTGAGTAAGTTCCTTTCGACTCAATTGTCGACGCAGCTAACGGCTCTTTAAAGACTGATGGCCTACATGGTTAAAAACCCTGGTCTCTTCCCTAGCATGAAGACACTACGCGGAGGCGAAATCCAACGAAAACGCAAAATGGTGGATGAAATGCTGCATAAGTGCTGGAGTTCCTGCATTGAGCCTGATGAACTTACAGGACGACCCTTCGTTGCAGATGCCATCATTGCAAACCCGCCCAGCTTTGCGCATATCCATTGCGCACAAGCCCTCGGTATCCCATTACATCTCATGTTCACGATGCCGTGGACGAGTACGAGAGAGTTCTGTCATCCACTTGCGAATCTCAAGGCCAATGGGAGTGACATGTCGGCGACGGCTGCGAATTACGTGTCTTATTCATTGGTTGAGTGGATGACTTGGCAAGGGTGAGTTTCGGTGAGTAGTCCAACGGTGACAGTGTGCTGATCGCAGACAGACTCGGCGATATCATCAATGCGTGGAGAGGCACAATAGATCTGGAGGCAATTCCTTTTAGCGAAGGACCTTGTTTGACGGAGACGTTGGGGGTTCCAGTTACATACTGTTGGTCTCCGGCTTTAGTACCCAAGCCAGCCGACTGGCCTGAGAATATTGGTATGTCCCGATCCATACCCTTACTGACCGTTCGCTGACGATAGACTGGCAGATGTCTGCGGCTTCTTCTTCCGCGATGCGCCAAAATATCAACCTGAGCCAGCTCTGGAGCAATTCCTGGCAAGCGGTCCGCCGCCTATATACATCGGCTTTGGCAGTATCGTAATCGACGACCCAGACAAGTTAACAGCGACAATTCTGGACGCTGTTCGTGCGACAGGAACACGGGCAATTGTTTCTCGAGGATGGAGCAAGCTTGGCGGTGATTCAAGTGGTGACGATCAAGTGTTCTTCCTGGGAGACTGTCCACACGAGTGGCTATTTCAGCAAGTTACCGCGGTGATACATCATGGCGGAGCAGGCACCACAGCTTGCGGGCTTCTCAACGCGAAACCAACAACCATCGTTCCCTTCTTTGGAGAGTAAGTCGTCGTCTTCCTAACTAACTGCTCATGCTGATCCTGGTGAATAGTCAACCGTTTTGGGGAAACATGGTCCATGCTGGTGGTGCAGGTCCAGCTCCTATTCCCTTCAAGGCCCTGAACAGCAACAACCTCGCCGAAGCTATTCTGTTCTGCTTGACACCTGAAGCTTCCACAGCTGCGCGACAAATCGCCGATAAGATGTCGAGTGAAGCCGGAGTCAGGCGAGCCGTGGCATCCTTCCATGCGAACCTACCTCTCAACGACATGCGATGCGACCTTCTACCAAATCATTCTGCAGCATGGCTGTACGAAAAGAAGGGCAAGAAGATGAAGCTATCTAAGATAGCTGCTGAGATATTAGTCGAGAGCGAGACGGTGTCGTGGAATAACCTCAAGGCGTATGTCACAAGGCAATAAGCACGGGAACTTTGCTGACCACTTTATAGATATCAACCGCAACCAGTTCATATTGAAAACAGACGTTGGGATCCGTTAACTGCAACACTTGCGACACTCGCCACGACAGGAGTTGGCATGGTCTCATCAGCCTCTGACATTGTCGTCAAGCCCATCCAAGCGCTGCGACCAGCGACTCCAAGCCATAGCAGATCAGCAAGTCGAGATCGATCGGGGGACAACTCGAAACGCCCCTCGGAGGATGATGTCTTTGGCAGACCAGCTGGCGTGGATCTACCCCCAACACCAACGGTTACCAAAGATAAAGACCCCCAACACGGCGCACTAGCAGCCGTCAAGGGCTCAGCTTCAGGTGTCGGTGGCTTCTTCAAGCACTACTCTAAGGGCATGCTTCTCGACCTCCCCTACGCAGTAACAGAAGGAATGCGCAACGCCCCCAAGCTCTACGGCGGCAAAGCGTACGATCCAGGTGCCGTGACAGACTGGAAGTCAGGCGGTATAGCAGCGGGTAAGAACTTTGCGCACGGGATGGTTGAAGGGATAGGCGGTATAGTCATGGAGCCTGTGCGGGGTGCTAAGAAAGAAGGCGCTGCTGGTGCGGCAAAGGGTGTTGGTATTGGATTGTTGAATCTGGGAACGAAGATGGGTTCTGGTGCAATTGGGCTGTTCTCGTTGCCGAGTCAGGGGGCGTATCTGAGTGCGAGGGCGCTTGTGAAGAGGAAGACGGGGAAGAGTATTATGGAGGCCAGGAAGATTGAGGGCAGGGATGTTGTTGAGAGAAGTGATGAGGCGGCTCGCCAAAAGGACATCACAACAGTGATAGAGGGGTTTGAGGCACTGACGATAGAGGTGAAGAAATAGAGATGGACAGGATCAGTGATAAGATCTGACAATAAGAAATAGATTACAGCCACATATGGCAGAAGCCTTTACATGTTTACCCTTCACTATTGCAAAAGACGGATAGGCTCGCCCTAGGTGTTGTCGATGCTAGTGTATCCCTGTTGCCTTACTAGTATCATTATGTAATTAATGCCACTATAAAATGACTTTTAGGTGACAGCCAAGCCTTTTTGAACTTCAACCTTATTTACTACAGCCTTGTACAAGAATTTCCGTGCGGTACGTATACATTCGATTGAGATGGAACGCAAACAACGCCTACTTACCTTAAGGCCTGTAGGCAGTCCATAAGAAACCCTCCTTTGTCGAAATGGCGGTCTTACCCGAAGCCGCTGCGATTATCCAGCGCAAGAAGGCACGATACTGTCGTTTCGCAGACTCCAATCAATGGAACCGCTTCGACAGCATCATGCTGCCCAATGCGACGTTTCTCTTCCACAATCCAGATGGCAGTTTGATCACCAAGGGAGACATTGAGTACTCGTGGTCTTCTACAAAGGACTGGGTAGCGTTTTTCGAGAACGAGTTCAAGACGATGCAGACGATTCACATTGTTGGGCCTGCTGAGATGGAGCAGATTGCGTCTGATGAGATTAAAGCTATCTGGGCTGTTACGTATCATGCTGGAACGAAGGAACATGAAGGCGGTGTTCATGGTACTGGAGGTGGGCATTATCATGAAACGTGGAAGAAGGTTGGTGATGACTGGTTCATGGAGAGCTTGAGGATGGAGAGGCTTTACTGGAAAGTATTGAGCGTTTAGTTGGTGAATTCAAGGCGACTATATATATCCGCATCTACGAAGAGCCGTTCACTCCATTTGTGCCATTGGTACCATTTGCCTTTTTGACCTGAGAGGCATCCTCGGCATCAACGCCTCTATACTCAAAGTACTCACTCCATTCAGAATCATTGATCAAATGCTCAGCAAGCCTCTTCTCGTAGAAGATGGCAAACTCGCATCCCTCATCTGACTCGGGTGATGGGTCACGAGGTGGGTAAACAATAATAACACCTTCTGTAATGCGATCGAGAAGGTGACGATATGTAGCTGGCTTCGCGAAGCCAAAGTCAGCTGAAGTGATGTTTGCATCGCGATGGTCCGTCTGGAGAATCGATAGAGGGGGTTGTGCATCGACTCGTGTATTTAGAGATGTCTTGTCGCGAATGGTAGCTACCATCTCAAGCGTCTTGTCAAGGTTCTCTTGCGTGACGCTGTTGGTCAAGCGACGGATATACGACGCCAACTCTGACAGCGACCACTCTGACATGATCTGAGCAACAGTTGGTTGCGTGACAGGTGCAATAGGAGACGTCACAGCGAACATGACATTATGCTGGATGCGTGGTGGCACCTTTGGACTGTGCATTCGCCGTCTCATATCAATCGCCTCGCACCAGTATAGAGTCAACTTCGGATCGGGGTTGAAGACGGGGGCTCGGATACGCGTGAGGTTGCGCCAGATAAAGGCTGAGAAGGCATCGTATGTAGATATCCACGTTCCGTCGGTGGGAGTGGCCTTGGCTTTGATCTCAGCTGCTTTGCTCTTGGGGAGGTGGAAAAGCAGAGACACGCCGACTTGATGAGCAGGATGGCGTTCTGGGGGAGCTGGGCCATCGATCTTAAGCTCCTCTGGAGGCTCCTGCTTGATGAGGCGCGAGACGTCAAGGTTGAGAGGGTCCCAGCTTGGATGTTTGGTGCCGTTCACGTCAGCGTAGCAGTTCTCGGCTAGCTGATGGACGAAGCCCGCCCAGCCCATGACATCGTTGGTGTAGTGATGATGATGAATGTTGAAGACAAGACCACCTCGGATGAAGTTGGCCTTGAAGGCTGACACGACAGGGCTGTTGTCGGGATGCGCTTCAGGCTTCTCACCATATGTCATGGGCGGTACACTCCATTGCTCAAGATCCCCCAGCGTCACTGCACTAAAGTTGGTCTTCTCAAGATCCTCAAACGAAGGGTACTTATCCGCATCCTCAGGCGCATCAAGCCACTGCACAAAAAACCTCACAGTACTATCCCTCTTCTTGGTAAACGAGTGGCCACCGCCAGGATCCTTCTCAATGGTCCCACAGTAGTGTCTCGCCTGCGCCAGCGTTCTCTCCAGCCCAGCCTTGAGGATCTCAGCGGCTCTTTCCTTCTCCGAGTCCTCTAGCTTGAAGAATAGAGCGTAGTTGTTGTAGCTACATACGGTGAGGTAGTCGAGGGTAGTGACCTTGAAGCGTTCCTCTTCGGGGTCGTTTTCCCAGCCTAGTGGGTGAAGATGGTAGACGTGTTGCTTGGGCATGGCTGGCGTGGGGCGCTTGGTGGATATGGTGAGATGTGTGTGTGAGTGTATGCGTGATGGGGAGGAGTATGGGTGTGAGATTGAGCTGGATTTATGAGCCTGGTAGCCGAGAGTAGGTTCTTGGCAGGATGGTTTGGTGGCCCCTTTCTTCTTAGCTGGATGTTCCAAGGAATGGCACTGAGTTATTGGTTGCATGGAATTGACGAAAAAGCTGAAATAATACTCTTGGGAAGAACCAACAGCGGTACGCAAGGAAGTGGCCTGATTCTTCAATGCAGCCAAGGCATTAACTGCCCTTGAACCAACGCAGCGTTACGGATACCAGGGACCTGGTTCTCCGACAATCATCCAAGGATGGGAAGTGCCGATCATCTGCAGATTTCTGATGAAGATATTACCAACAGTGCCAAGTCGGCCAAGTTCATGCAACACCAACCAGGAACCAGGGGTCAAGGAACTTTAAACTCTGGAGCGGGACGTTGACGGGAGCTAAGAAAAATTCCGCGCGGTCCGGTCATCATGCTATGCGAGAGACCAGACGTCAAGAGTCTTAGCTTGGATATTATTAACTAGCAATAAAGTCTCGTCAGCAGATTCATCGCAATGGGATGAGATGGGGTTCCGATATTTGGGAGCACCTGTCTTGGCCTGCAGACGGGTGTAGCATTTCCGGCATCCCGGTAGTCAGTATATGCATCTGTTTAGATTTGTTAATGAGTTGCCCTGCTGGAATAGGTTCGAAAGCGTTTGCTGAAGGATGCAAATTGGAAGTGACTGATCACATGTTGTTGGTTCACCCCTGTTTGCGCTCTTTCTCTTGGTGGGTGGGGAACCTGAATCCTTCGTTCGGGTGCCGTTTTCCATGATGAGTCGCACGCTAGACATTATCTCCCTTGCTGCTCCCAAGTCAGCAGTATTTCAATACCGTAGGGCTGCTAGTCTTTTGTAATTCAGTCTCTAGTCTCTTATAATTGACGCCAGTAACGAAACGCGTATAGTTCGGGCCAAGCTTAGCCAGGAGCAGATCATAAACTTAATTGCTCGCCTGAACAAAAAGTGGCATGAGCTTGTAGCCGAGGTTCCACCATATGGAGTCCATTCTCAGCCTAGACAGGGTTGATAACCAGGCGGCACCAACGTCCCGAGGAAACTTGTGAGAAAACTATCACAAGCTCCCGTCACTAGCCCCTGTGACTTTCAGCGTCTACCCGCCGTAAAGAATGAGCTGGGATTTCGGGAACTGAAAGCTAGTCTTGGATATGATCGCCAGGAGAAGATTAACGCAAACTGATGTTTCAATCAAGAACTTACAACGGCTTGCACCGACAAGAGCTTCCAGTAAGAGAAGACCTTGTAAATAGTTAGTTACCTGCTATAGTATCAGGCCCAAAAGCAATTACTGTTTCGCCTGCCTCCTGGACTCGAAATACCGGGGTTGAGGCTCGCCACGTTTGGTACAAAACTCTCCTTAACATGGGGAGATGGCTCAAGCTTCTCAGGCGAGACTGAAACACCCTCAAGGGAAGTCGAGTACGTTGCTCAAGATGGGGTCATCACTACAGGCCGCGCGGTTCGAGACATCAGCACTGATACGGCACTACGATCTCTTGTCTCGAAACAGCTACAAGAGAAGCCGTGGGGCGAGGGACCAGCGTTAAAGCTTGATATTGGCCATTCAGGATCACTTGACTCACTTCAGTTTGTCGAGGACCAGTCCCACGCGGAGGAACTCGGTCCTCGTGATGTCGAGATCGAAGCAATGGCCTGGGGTCTCACCTCTCGCGATCTCGACGTTGCCCTGGGTCACCCTGACAAGCGAACCGAAGAGTTTGGCAGTGGTTGCGTTGGTGTTATGACCCGAATTGGTGAGAGCCACAGTAATACCATTCGAATAGGAGATCGTGTCGCCATGGTTTCTGCTGGTTGCATGAGGAAGTATGCTCGCACCAACGAAGCATACGTCTTCAAGATTCCCGACTCGCTCAGCTACGAAGATGCTACTCAGCTCGCATTTCCTGGATTGACTGCCTGCCATTCGATTCTAAATGTTGCGCGCGTGCAGGAAAATGACATGGTCTTGATTCACTCGGCTGCAAGTATCTTGGGGCAGATTACAGTCAGGCTCGCCCAGACAATGAGTGCCCAAGTCTTTACTACAAGTGTCGACTGCTGCTGAGAGACAACTCTTAATCGACACCGTTGGCCTGAATGCTGATTCCATATTTGACAAAAACTCCCCATCCCTGACTCAAGATGTCATGAGAGTCACTGAGGAAGAAGGTGTTGATGTGTTGCTCGACTGTTCCCGGGACACACTAGACACACCGCTGTTATGCGTGAGAGATGGAGCATGTCTCGTCAGCTTTGGTGGTCGGAACGGTTCAGTGGCTTCTAAAATGGGTGCAGAGATCATGTCAAGCAATCTCACTTTCTCGTCCATTGATATTATGCGTTTAAAGCCCAAAGTCTTTGGCCAACTGGCACAAACAACAATGCAGCTCCTAGCTGAAGGTAAAATCCAACCGCCTCAACTATCGCCGGCCTTCAAGATATCCGATATCAGAAAAGGCTTCAAGAAACTGCTAGAGGATACCATCGAGCGTGTGATAGTGACAGCAGAACAAGGAGATGCAGTTCCGGTAGGTTAATCCCAAACTAGCGGCCAAATGACTAGCTAGCTCACATATTTATAGCAATTTGTTCAGAACCACCGCCTATGGACGTTCGATGGCAATTCCACCTATTTAGTAGCTGGTGGGTCTGGAGGACTCGGTCGAGCCATTATCAGATGGATGGCTGACAGGGGAGCTAAACACCTGATTGTTCCCTCTACATCCGGTGCAACATCTGAAGCAGCTGCACAGCTGGTAGCAGAGCTAACATCCCACGGCGTCAACATTGTTGCTCCTAAGTGCGACGTATCCATCCGAGAAGATGTGACAGTCATGCTGGAAGAATGTTCCCGCACCATGCCCCCCATCAAGGGCTGCTTTAACGCCGCCATGGTTCTGCAAGATGCCATATTCCAGAGTAACATAACCTTCCAGCAGTGGGAGCTCACTATATGCTCCAAGGTCGACACCTCTAAGAACTTGCATGAGCTACTCCCCAAGGATCTTGACTTCTTCATCCTTCTGTCGTCTCTGGCTGGTGTCGTTGGCCAGATGGCTAGTGCAAATTATGCTGGTGGTTGTGCGTATCAAGATGCACTGGCGAAGCACCGGAGAGCGAAGGGCCAGAATGCACTATCTCTTGATATCGGATGGATGAGCAACATTGGCATCATTGCTGAGAAAGAGGCGTACAGCGTCAGAGACAGTCGTCCAATGATATGCAGCCCATCGACGACAAGGAGTTACTTGCTCTGCTTATCCTCCGTTGCGATCCGAATAATCCATTCAATTTACCGCAATTGTTTGAGGGACAACTTCTCTTTGGTTTACGAACACCTGCGAATATCCTGAGTGAAGGCCAGCAACCACCAGCTCTACTTCAACGACCTCTCCTCAGCGCATTCTAATTCTTAGCAGGCAACAACAATACTCCAGATCAAGCAGTTGACCACGCCGAGAACGCGAGAGATACCTTCCAGAGGTCTCCAGACGCTAGCGAGCGGCAGCAAGTTGTCATACGTGCCATCGCTGCTTAACTTGCGCGAGCCCTGTCCATCTCGCCTGATGACGTTGAGCCAAGCAAGCCACTGTCGTCGTACTGAGTGGACTCGCTGATGGCGGTTGAGTTGAGGAACTGGATCAATAAGGATTTCAGCTCTACGGTGGCCGTGTTCGATATCATTTGCGGTATATCTATCGCTGGAGTTGCAGAGGTCATCGAGACGCGAGGCTCCATTTAACAGCCCTTTTCGTTTACAAGAGCCGAGCCCAAGGGTATGAGACTGTTTTGGAGTGAATGAGGTACAAATAAAATGCTTTAAAATTTAACGCGAGCAGTGTTAAGAATTTATTGATATCAGATTGTTAATCTCTATGTGAGCTCAAGTTTGGAATCTCAACCTACCCAACTGTCCTCGCTCCATCTTTCAAGCAAACGTTTTACTTGGCAATAACAAGCTAGCCAGTTGGTGCATGGTTGATGGTGATGTTGGGTCCGCTGTTAGCAAAGTCAATTCGCAGCGAATTTCTCATCCTGGCGACATCCACCAGCTGACCGACTTGCAAGCCTTGACCAGAGGAGATGTAGAAGGCGTTAGCTGGTTTGATCTGGTAATGATTGCCGAGCTCAGGTCTGAAAGTAGCGATGGGAACACTGCTAGAACCATCGGGCGAACCAGCCACGCCGACAAAGAAGTTATTCAAAAGTCTATAGTCAGCTGCTTGTACTTCGTTAGGGCGGGGG